>PVJS01021593.1:0-31348 GCA_004027185.1 Glis glis
CCACATGTAGCACTGAGAATGATGTTGGTATAATCTCATATATACACATTGTTTATGACAGTAATTCCATGGATTCACTACTTTCTTACCCTTCCCCTTACCTTGTACCCCTTCCCTTGCACCACTGAGGGTTCTCCATTGTCATTGGAGTCCCTTATCATTAGCAATCAGGGAGATGCAAATCAAAACTACTCTAAGATTTCATCTGACCCCAATTAGAATGGCAAGCATTAAGAAGTCAAACAACAATAAATGTTGGCGAGGATGTGGGGAAATTGGGACTCTTCTACAGTGTTGGTGGGATTGCAAACTAGTTCAACCACTGTGGATATCAGTGTGGAGATTCCTCAGAAAACTGGGAATGGATCCACCATATGATCCGGCTATTCCACTACTGGGTATCATACCACAGGGACTGAAACTAGAAAACAACAGTAATAAGTTCCTTTTTTCTGTGGGATGCTTGACTGGATTATGCAGCTGCCTTGCTACCCAGACTTACTGGGAACTCTGGCCTCCCTCCACTTCCCATCTGAACACTCACAAACTATTTATTGAGAACCTTCTACATGCCAGGCTTAGGAAAAATGGGGCCAGCTTTGTCCAATCTGACTATAGACCTGAGGTAGCATGAAAACTGTGTTAGGAGCCCTAGGCCTTAGGCTCACTGAGATCAAATGCTGCCCATGGGAGGCTCATAGACATGTTTAATAGTTTACTAACAAATTCTTAAAAAGTATTGTTAAAAAGTTAAGTTAGCTTTCACTTTGAAATAGAGATTTTTACATCAGAATACAGAGTTCTGATTTGTCTTGAAAACCAGAGGATCTGGCATGCATGCTGCTGGAGCTGGGGAGGAGCAACAGACCAGAGCCCTCTGGCTTCTGTGGCACCCTTACTCCTGGAGTTGGGCCCACCTGCTTAACTCATTCTTGTCTCCCACCTGGCCCAAGGAGGTGGCCACGTTTCTGCCTCAGCCTTAGATAGAGTTCAGGCAGTGTTAAAATGCAAAGGTTTGAGCGAGCCCTTCTGCAACTTAGAGAGACCCTGTTTCAAAATAAAAGTAGTAAATAGGGCTGGAGTATAGCCTGAGGTTTAATCCCCAAGTACCAAAAGGAATGGTTTGAACTGAGTATGTGGCAAATGGCTGTAATCACAGCTACTTGGGAGACTGAGGCAGGAGGATCACAGGTTCAAGGTCAGCCTGGGCAATTTAGTGAGATTCTATCTCAACATGAAAAATAAAAAGGGCTGGTTGTAGCTCAGTGGTAGGGTGATTCTGGGTTTAATCCCCAGTACCACCACCACCATCAAACAAAACAAAAAAGGAATGTTACAAATTTTAATTCTTATACAGGAATCTCACCAACTTCAAAATTCTTTGGAGATCTAGCACCAGAACAAATTATGTTTCAGTATTTAAAAAATTAAGAATCTATATCTATATCTATATCCTTACACTGTTTTCCTCTTGGCCTCGAGATAGATACAATGAGGTTGGTGGGAGCAGGTAACAACTGGTTTGTCTCTAGCCCCTGCTGCCTGCCTTCCCTAGGCTGTGCCTAGAAGCCTTGTTCCTGTCAGATCAGCGGTTCTCCACCCAACACATCAGAAAGACCTGCTGAGCCTCTGATTATCCTGACTCTCCAGGCCAACCGAAATGCAGCCTCTGGGGGTGGGCCCTGCGCCAAGCCCTTGAACACCCACGTGCAGGATGCCATCCAGGCCGGGGATGCAGTGGTGGGGGAGCAGCTTGCTAGTGTGGACAAGGTAGAATCTTCTGTCCTAATCGAGGTCCCCCTAGCCACACTCCTGACTTCCCTCCTGGGATTCCTGGATCTTGGTGGGCACTGGCGCCTTCTGCAGAAGGGAATTTCAGCCCTGTCTCTAAGAGACACGCTTGCATTTACTGCCCTCATAAAAGCCGGTCTTAGGTTTTACCTTCTCTGCTCAGAGCATAATTTTCCCTTTTAGAGGAGCTTCCTCTCAAAGAGAAGGTCAGGACCCTCCCACCAGCTTCTCATATGAGCTGAGCCAACGCTTCTAACCCCTGTGACAGCTACAGAAAGGTATGTGTCCCAGGGACACACATAGTGTTTGAGTGAGCGGGGGGGGGGGGGGGGGGCTGCTTTCATACTCCAGTCTCACTCAGCCCCACCCTCAGCTCCCTGCTCCCACTCTCTGCCATATAGCGTCCTTCCTTGATTCCCCTAAGGGGATGCAGTAATTGATGATTAGCATTCCAAAGCTTGGCTTACATCCTGCTAGCCCGTCATATTTAATTACATTTTAACTATATTCGTCTTCGATAATAGCACGAACATAATTTAGATAATTATCTCTCTCTCTCTTATTCTCTGACTCTGTCTGTCTCACTTAGAGCTCCTTGCAACAAAAATCGCTTTCTCTGCTCAAACACATAAACAGACTCTGGGGCCAAGTGCTTTTTTCTCTCCTGCAGCCTCAGCTGTGCTAGAAGTGCAATGGTTTGGAGAATCCTGTGTGTGTGTGTGTGTGTGTGTGTGTGTGTGGGGTATCAAATTCCTGTTTGCTCCTGTCTCTGGATTCATGTGGGGGCAGGGTGTGTGTGTGTGTGTGTGTGTCTGCCTGGGGCAAGGGTGTGTGTCTGTGTGTCTGTGTGTCTGTCTGTCTGCCTGCCTGGGGCAAGAGCCTTTGTGTGATACAGAAACAGGGGAGGCTTAGTCAATCAAATTAGTGTCTGTAGAGCACCCTCTTGGTCTGGCATTTCTTTCTTACAAGGTTTAATGGTTTCCCTCACAAATTTAAACTCTGTTGAAACAGTTCTAAATGTCTTAAATCTTTTGGAGAGAAGTGTTCTTTCTAATAGGGGTTCTGTCACACTTGGATCTTATAATTAATGACCTTTAAGACCCTTGTCTATTATTGCCTCCATCAAGTACAAGAGACCATCAAGTACAAGGGAGAGACCTGGGACTCTTCCCGGGAAAGCATGTCTTGGACATACTGCTGCACATGCTCAGGAGCTCCAGGGCCCCCTGAACACCATGGGGGTGTCAGGACACCTGAGTTCCCTTGTCTGAGAGCAGCCCTCCCCTTCCCCTCCCCTCCCCTCAGGATAAAAGCTACTCCACAGGAGCCTTTGCTCCCTAGCTTTTCTGGTGAAGCTGACCATTATAGATGAACTCTTTATAAGAGTTAACTCTGTTACAAAGATTTTATGTTGCAAAGTTCAAACCTCTAAGATTTTGAGAAAATACGGGAACAAGAAATGAGATCAGAAATAGCTACTATCTGAGTTAATCTTGCCCAAAAGGTAGGGATTTAGAGCCTGAAAGAACCTCAATGAACCAACTCACAAGGTACAGAGTAGGGATGGGAGGTTACGAAGTCCTTACCCCAAATTCTCCAGGCTCTGTCCATGTCCTTGGAGCTCTTGAAGACTTCAATAAATATGGATTTTGTATAAAAGTTCACTTTGGGTCAACCTTGTCTGATATTGAAGGATTATCATTAGCTGAAGATCAGTCATCTTCTTCAGAACAAATTAATTACTCATAATGTTTTGGGTCCAGAGAGGAAAAGTCTCCACACACACCGTCCCCCTTTTCCCTCTAAAGAATAACTGCCATCAAATAAATAACTACCCTGCACTGGTGAGGGACAGGCAGGAGGAGGTTAAGCAGGCATGTTTTTGTGTAATAAGTAAAGGGGCTCTTTCTGCCACTCATTTGGAAGGCCAAATTCCTAGCTGTCCCTGGAAATAGAGACTTAATAAACCAGACTTCAGGAGCCAGGTGGCATCTAGACCAGCATCTTGCCACCACTGTGTTCAGCCTGGCCCCTGCTGGCTGATGCGCAGAAAGGAAAGCAGCAATGTGCAGATTCTGGTAACTGACTACTAACCCTTGGCCTGTACAGAAATGAGAACCATGCAAGGCATGACCAGGAGAGGCTGCAGAGTCCTGTCCGTGGTGTGGCCCTCCCTGAGGAGAACAGAAGAACCTGGACAGAGCTCTTTCCGAGTAAGGGCTCTCCACCCATGGCCCACTCACTCTCCTTTCTCAGCAGTGGCAGCCGGGGGAGAGGTCTGGCTATGTCCAGGCTGCAGGGACCACGGGGCTGTGCTTCCCTGTGTGGAGTCCCCATGAGGAACAGATGCAGCTACTCTAAGCCACACCCATGTCTGGAGCCAGTGGGCCAAGAAGGGGTGAGGCAGGACTGTGGGACGTGGCCCTGTGCAGCTCCAAATACTTTGATTTGCTCTATGCAGTTCATTACATGATACTCCACCTCCTTTTGACCTCTCAGTGCCTGGCTTGGGAACTGTGCTGAAATTTGCCTGAAACAGAATAACTGACAGGGCCCAGATCTTCAGTGAAGATCGTTTACATTTCTGCTAGCAGGCATCTCTGCAGGTTGGCAAGGGAGAGAGCAAATTCAGACTGCTCGTCCTAGAGGATTTCCTGTCCCCAGCAAACAATGCTCAACAGAGTTATTGATTTGATGACGTAAGTGGGTCCTTTGAGCCTGTGAGGTACGAAGGCTAACTCTGAAGAGGCTCCTGTCTCCAAGGAAAGCGCTTCCTGCTTCTCAGCTCCCGCGACTGTTCCATAACCGCCTCTCCCCGAGAGCATGCTGGAAATGTGAGGACTAGCATGGGCAGGAGCCAGTTTTCAAATGTTAAGAATTTGGCAATTTCATTTCCTAGTGTTTTCAATATCAAAGGGATTTAGAACACAATGAAGACTAAATGCCCCTGAATTTCAGGTTTAAAAAAAAAAAGGCTGGGGAGAGGCGGCGGGGAGGACACTAAGAGCTGTGTGCATGTATATTAACATCAAATAGATATTCATTGTGATGTAAGACTCCAATGCACCAATAAAAGCATGTTAAAAAAAAGGCTGCATTTATGGAAATTTAGGCCAAAAGCCCACGCAACACAAACCCCAGCCCTGACCTCAGAAACACGCCATAGTACATGCATCTAGGCAAGCAAGTGGCCTTTCAGAGGGATCACCAGACATTCTCAGAATCAAACCTGATCAATTTCATACCTAAAAATTCCACCAAGCCCCTGCGGGTATTCCAGATCTGATGACATGCCAAAGTCATTCGGCACCTGACTCTGGGGAGATATTCAGTAAAAACTTTAAAAATAGACTCCCTCTCTCAGCTATTAAGGGCCTGATCTTTGCAGTTGAACAGATAAGAAATTGGGGACACTGGGGAGAGCTTAAAAAATCTCCAGAGTCCCAGAAAATAAAACAAAACCCACATTTCCCCTATGATGAAAACCATTGCTCTTAGCACTAAACCACCCAAGATTAGCCTGGAGCCATCGAACACACTGGGATCTCTAAGCATGAGTGCTATAATAAAAGGGGACAAGTCTTCCAGGCAGGCCCATGGTGGCCTTTCAAAATCTGTGTTAAGTGCCTCATCCAACACAAGCAAAGCACTGTGTTCCGCGTGAACACACCAGACAGTGGCTGATCTGCAAGTCAAGGTGAGGCTGTCTGTGGCCTCTGACAACCTTCTGGGACAGTTCTGTCAATAAGAAGGCTGAATTTTAAGAAGTCATTTCTTTCTTTTTAAATACTTTCTTGAAAAAGAAAAAAAACCACACTCGCCATCTCTCAACTTGGGGTCGATGACTTTCTGGGTCCAAATTTGCTGGCACAGGCCTCTCTTAGGTTTGTAAAAGGTGCCTGTTCCCTTGAGGCCCCCTGGCTCTCCAGGCTCTGCCGTACATGGGCCTGAGGCAGGGGAGGGGCTCCCCAGCAACTGCTTCTGTGGTTCTTGGAGTCATCAGCCAGGCTGCCGTGCCAGGACGCAGAGGGACTGGAACAAGCTGCTGGCACCCTGTAGGCTCCCAAAGCAGCTGGACAGGAGACAGGACAGGTGACGACAGGGCATATGTTTAGTTAATAATTTATGACAGGTAAGATTGAGCTGGGTAGTGAGAAGTACTGGCGGCAAGGCAGGTCTGGGGAATCAAATGGTTTTAATTAGCCCTCAGAGCAAAAATGGAGAAAGAGGCTGCATGGGAGGCCTTGCTCTTTATGAGGAATCCTGCTCCCCTCTGGCTGCCAACCTCAGAGAATCCCTTCTCCATATTTTTGTGAACCCAGGTTCCATGTGCGTGTGTATCCAAGATCTGATGCACTCTATTTCTTAACACCTGCTTTGGATTCTGTTGATGCCCCCAAGGCTGAGACATCAAAACAATGACTTTTTTACTACTTCATAGTAAACAAGCAGCCATGAGGAAATATGGTTTCCTTTCAGGTTGCATTTCAATCCACCCCTGGTTATTCACCGTGCTAGTCTCCTGCCCTGAGGGTGTGCAGAGTTGAAAACAGATTCCAAGAAGAAATCAAATTGCATTCAACAAGGTTAAAAGTTATCCTTGGCACATGGAAATCTCCTGCAATAAAACACCGCAAAGCCGTTGCTGAAGCTAAATCAGCTTATTTTTCTGTATTATTTCTTGGGGAGAAGGGTTGCTGGGTGAAGGGGATGGGTGACAAAACTGACCAGTAACTCTTTTTGATTCTATTGTCAGGCTTTAAAATCAGATAGATCAGCTATTAATCTCAGAAAGCCAGCAGTGAATGTGTGCAATAAATTTGTCATCCTTTTATGAATAAGCTCTCGGTCATGAGGGCTTACTGTCTAGCAATTCACCTTTTCCATGATATTTTCTATCGCTTGTACTTTGGAGCAGCTTAGAAAGAATATTATTTGTGTTCCTGGAGATCAGAACATAAAAAACCCTCAGAGTGACAGCGATGCACAGGCAGGCTTCATGTCTGCCTCTGGGCTCGCTAAGCAAACAGTTTTCCAATGCTCCTGCGAACAGCACCAGGGGACAGCAATCACTCTTGCGGGGCTATGAGAGCACTCATCCCCTCCAAAGCTGCTAATGAAGGCCCTGTTAGTGCTAGATGACGTTGAGCACACCCATTGGCTTTCTGTCAAAGATTGTCAAATAGAGCTGTTGGTAATCACAGCTGGCAAGTTGTTTAGTCAATATTTTTGAAAAGTTCAACCAAGTGTGTGAAAGCACAAAGTAGATTTTCCTAAAGTTGCTAGATGATTTACCCGTCTCCCCCTTGGTGATGGCTCTGTGCCATCAGGATCACCCTGGAGTCCTGCTGGATGGTCCTGAAAGCCTGGTGGGGCGTGAGATGTAGACCCGGATAGAATTTCAGCCATTCCATCATTCACCTGTTTTTCTTCCTTCAAGTCAGCAGAACTCTAGATCTGAAATTCCATACCAAGGGCCTTTAAACTAGAGATTAACTAAAAAAAAAAAAAAACAAAACCAGACAAAAGACAAACAAACAACCCCCTCACCCACGTAAATACTTCTATTCTATCCTTGCCTGAATACTGCCCCAGGACAAAGCACCGAATATAAACTTTAAGGGTTTGGGGAGGATATCTATATTTTTACACTTCTTTCCTTGTGAAGAACCATTGCTTTATTCTATAACTAAAGGTGACAAGTGTCCTTTTGGAACTATTCCTCTTCCCTCTCCTTTTGTGATACTAGGGGTTGAACACAGGAGCTTTCTACCTCCAAGCTACACCCCCAGACCTATTTTTAAAATGTATTTATTATTTTGAACCAGGGTCTCACTAAGTTGCTGAGGGCCTCGCTAAATTGCTGAAGCTGGCTTCAAACCTGCAACCCTCCTGTCTCAGCCTCCCAAGTACTGGGATTACAGGTGTGTGCCACCACGCCCGACTGGAACCATTTCTTCTGAATGTGACAGCATATCATGAAGGGATCACACTAATTAAGAATGCAAGTCTGCCATTTTAGGGTCATTGACTCAGAGCCTGTCACTGGGTCTATACTCCAACTGAACCATGGCTGTGCCTTTGGGCTATCCATCTTTGTTTCTATGATTTTCATTTTCTTATCTTCAATTTTATAACCTTGTGGGATAGGCCAAGGCTTGAGTCACATGCCCTCATTCACAGATGGATCTGGGGAGCAGGAGACCTCAGGCTCTGCAGAGCACTCATTGTCCCTGGCTAGGACTATAAAGCCTTGTTAGATGCACTACTGAGCATTCTACAGCACTGTAAGCACTGAGGAAACACGGTTTCCTCTGAAGAGCTTGGATGTTGGAACTCCCAAGTCTCAGTCCCTGGAGAAGGGTTTCTGCATGTTTTGTGGCAGGTTTATATTCCACACTCCTATACTGTGGCATTTCCCCCAGTAGAGAAGTGCCTAACAGCTACAACAGTATCTGAAGAATTTGAAGTGGTGGTGGAATGTGCACTGGTCTCAAAACGACACCACTGTTCACAAACGTGCTGTGGCTACCACTGACACCTTCATTGTGAGTGGAGCATAGCAGCCACCTTCTAGAGAGAACATGTGACGCTCTAGTCCAGGGCTTCCCGTGTGTGTGTGTGTGTGTGTGATCCATAAGTGATTCTCATGCCCATTCTGATGTAGTTTCAACATGGCCTGGAGGTGTGTTAAACTCAGATGGTGGGCCCCAGAGTTTCAAATTCAGCAAATGTGGCTGGGGCCTGAGAGTTTGCATTTCTTCTTTTTCTCTTCTCCTCTTCCTCTTCTTCTATTCCTTCTCCTCCTCTTTTCTCTTCTTCTTCTTCTTCTTTTCTTTTCTTGTACTAGGGCTTGAACCCAGGGGCGTTCTACCTCTGAGCTACACCCACAGCCCTATTTTATTTTTGCGGTACTGGGGATTGAACCCAGGGGAATTCTACCTCTGAGCTACACCCCCAGCCCGATTTTTAATTCTTTACTTTGAAATAGGGTCTCACTAAGTTGCGGAGGGCCTCACTAAACAGCTGAGACTGGCCATGAACCTGTGATCCTCCTGTCTCAGCCTCCCAAGTGCTGGAATTACAAGTGTGTGCCACCATGCCCTGCTCTATTTTATTTTTTATTTTGAAACAGGGTCTTGCTATGTTGCTGAGGCTGTCCTCAAACCTGTGATCCTCCTGTCTCAGTCTCCCAAGTGCTGGGATTACAGGCGGGTGCCACCAGACCCAGCTTACATTTCTTTTCTCAAATTCCTCCTATCTGTATTTCAGTACCCATTATCTCTTTGTTCTCACTCATATGTAGAAGCTAAAAAAGTTGATTTCATAGAAGAAGTGGAGAACAATGGCCACTAGGCTAGGGAGTGGGGGAAGAAAGGGGAGAGGGAACTTGCATTTCTAACTGGTTGTTCCCAGGTGATGGTGATGGCCTAGGGGCCACACTGTGAGAACCACTGTCCTATTCTACACCAAAAAGAATAAGGCCATGACCCCCTAGGTAGAAGGAAGCAAGTTGGAAAAACCACGGAGGCTTCAGAATAATGGAATCCAGAAGCCTTCAGAAAGCCATTTTATAGTGGCAGTGAGGATGAGGGACTGGTTTGGAGGTGGTACTGAGGGCAGAAAGGTTCCAAATGCAGATCCCCAAAGTACTCTGCGGGTGTCCTGGTGGTTGGAGATGTTTGCCTGCTCAGGACTATGATGATGGGAGGGGCTGTGGTGGAGGAGCAGGAAGTTCACCAGACTGGGTTTGGGCCTAGGATCTGCCCCTTGCTAGCTGCTCCTTGAGACTTAGTTACTCCTGGAAACCCCTGCCCTGCAGGTGGTTGCAAATATGACCCAAGGCAGAGGCTAGGAGAGCACTGAAAGCTATCACTAGGAAAGTACCACTCCCTTGCTACCTGCCCATGTCCTTGAGGGACAGCCTGCCCACTCTACCCCAGGCCCTGCCTTCAGCATTCTCCCTTCTAGGAAGGGAGGCTAGAGGCAGTAACTCAGCAGTTAGGTGAGCCTTGCCCCAGGTCCTGCTCTGGTTGTATACTTGGGTTCTAGGATCAGGCTCTCGCTCATTCTTGATATGTTATAGCCCTGCTTGCAGAAATTATTTTGTATTCAAGTCTATGCCCACCCCCAGGGCCAGCAAACATTTTCTGCAAAGGGCCAGATAGTAAATATTTTAATTATCCCTGTCGGCCACACAGATCTGTGTCGCATATTCTTTACTTTTTACAATCCTTTAAAAATATAAAGATCATGCTTAGCTCAAAGGCTATACAAAAGTAGGCTGTGAAAAACTCTGACCCTGACCTCCAGACTCCACCCAATCCCCCAAACTCCCCAGAAGGCCTGTGGCCTGCCATGACCTCTCCAGCCCCCTTGGGCTGCAGTGTGTTCTTCTGAACTTCAGCTTCCAAGGCTGCATCCCTGCTGCAACTTGCTGGCTTCCAGGCTGTGCTATTTGCCCATTTCCAGAACAGCCCCCTGGCCCTGGCAGGGTTCCCCCCAAGAGTGCTTATCCCGACTCGTACCCCCTTCTATTTCAGAGAACCTCCCAAATATTCTGCCCCATCCCAGTAGGGAGGCCCATGTCTGGGCCTGACTATCCTGGTCTGGAACATCTGCCACCAAGTGCCTGTGTTCCAGTCCTTAGGCTGGGAGTGTGTAGTCGGCCAGAAGCGTAAGACAACAGTCATCCTGAAGCTAGGACTGGGCAAGGTCATAAAGGGAATGCTGGAAAGCTTGACTTACTTTTTTTATTCTGAAATCCCAATTGATCAATAGACTATATTTTTCAGGCACAAAACTTTTCTGACAGTTTCTAGTTACATAGGGCATTTTATCTCATCTGGGAAAACAATCCATTTGCTAAGTATGACCTTAGATTGTCAGCACCCACCCAGACCGAGTGCCAGGTATGGTGGCACTGAGGGCTCCTGGCTGTTGATGAGCTCTTTGCAAAGGGTCTGGGTCTGGTGAGGAACTTCAGTCACCCAAAGCTGCTCAGTCTGCTTCTCGAGCAGTAGGAGGATGGGGGAGGGGGAGCAGTACTTTACCACTTTCTCCTCTTTAGATTGCAATTTGCCACCTGAGTCTATGTTTTTTTTTTTTTTCTTGTGGTACTGGGGATTGAACCCAGGGGCATTCTACCTCCGAGCTACACCCCCAGCCCTATTTTTTATTCTTTATTTTGAAACGGGGTCTCACTAAACTGCAGAGGGCCTCACTAAGTAGCTGAGGCTGGCTTCAAACCTGCAATCCTCCTGTCTCAGCCTCAAGTACTGGGATTACAAGTGTGTGCCACCACTCCCAGCTTATGTTATGTTTGAATTTGTAATGCTCTGATTAACTTTCTGACTAGCGAGAAAACATTAAATTCCGTCATCTTATTCAGGAAGTTGTTGGTGACGCATCTCATCTGCGATCTTACTGGGGAACGACAGTTCCAAGTTTAGAATTCACTAAGAATAAAGCGACTGGTCTCAAGATGGTGTATGCTCCTACAATGAACTCAGCAGTCACTAAAAAGAAGAGCAAGTGCACAAGTGTGGGTAAACATTTGTTTCACCTTCCCACAACGCTATGACCTAAGATGCACACACAAACACAAATCCTTTCAGACACAGAGGGCATGTATCTCCTACTCCCACTTCTCCTCAGACGCTCTCCAAAGAGCCAGCAATGAGACCCTCTACTGTGGGTCTACCCACACTTCTACCCACTACCCTCTACCCACACTTACTCACACTACTGTGTTTATAATATGGCACATCAGTAGGATTTCCCACGTAATTTAACATGGCAATATGTATCTCCACTGCATGAGTTGATGTGGCTATCTGTACTTAAAATACAAAGAAAACCATGGGCACGAATTTGTCGACTATCAAGATAATGAAAGAGCAGTCCACCTCTTTGGCTGAAGTGTTCTGCCTCTTGGGCTGCTGGCACTGGAGGAGGGGTGGGTTGAGTGGGAGGCCCAGGACACAGCCATGGCTGGTGGGGAAGAGTCCTGGGTGGTGGGCGTGTCCATCAGGACCTGGCCCCACTCTCTTCCACACTGTGATCCTAAGATTCTGACCTTTGCCACCCCCCTGAAGAGCAAGCCCTGTTCTCACAGTTCCAAGCTGAGCAGGAAGATCCTGTAAGTGGGAATTTACTCTTGGCTTTCTTTGAATAAGCTACTTTGGCAGTGAGAAAAGCTCCTTACCACTCCAAAGCAGCTTGTACTTGAAATACTGCTTCTAAGAAAGGGTGTAACCCTATCGGTGTTTTCACTGGGATTTGAAGCTATCCTTTCTACATGGTTTGATAATATACACTCATACTGGCCAACAAGGGATCTTTTACTCAACTCTCATAAAGTTTTACAATGTATGATTCATTTCAGAAATGAGACTTGATAATGCAGATTTATCACAACGAGAAGCCTGCCTTTAAAATGTGATTTAATGATGCCTATACTTATTCGCTGACATCTTTATAAAACTGTTAGTGTGGAAATATATTTGTCTTCTTGAAAGTAATTCTTCCTTTTACAAGTGTCGTGTGATACAAGAGCCATATATTTAAAATGCAGCAGAAAGAGGAGCAGTGGTCTAATTATGCTGAGGGATGCTGCACCCAACCGGATCCCTGGCTCTTTCAGATTCCAGCTATACCACTGGGCATGGCAGTCTTCTTTTCCATCTCCTTCCATACACGCATGAGTCCTGTCTCAGGGATGCTACTATAACCAGAGGGTAGAGGCTCTCCAAGGTCATACAGATGCAGTAATGCAGTCATAAACAAGCTACTGATGATGATTTAGCACTGCTTTTCTTCCTACCCTCACCTGGTTTATGAGCAGATCTGATGATTTAACCTTTCAGCCAATTAGAACAGAGGTTTGATTGACAGCAAATGAATAAATAACATTTTACTGCAGGAGACAGAATCATCCTCCCCTATTAATCAGTCCCTCTGCCCATATGCAGGTAACACGATATTTATCACGCCACTCTGTTACAGTCCCTTGGGGTGTCATTTCATGGCCTACCAGTAAAAACTTCACATTTACAGCAACTGCCCCTCTATTACTGTCGATAACATCTAATTGATATGTCAAACTTCCAAGGAATGTAGTAAATTGAAACATTGCCTCCCAAAAGAAAATAAACTGGCAAATAGGTAAATCAGCACCTGTCTTGCTGTAATCCCCCAGCCACCTCCCACCCAAAAGCCTCCCTCCCCACAGCAGATATCACCACCACCATCCCTCAGTCCCAGGTATCCCCAAACCCAGGTGCACAAACACACAGAACGTCACAGAGAGCCTTGAGTGCGGCCCTGTGATCAGTTGCTGCATCAAAATCACTTTGGCAGGAAAAGCCCAGCTAGACTGTGGGTGCCACAAGCATTAGGTGGGGTGCAGTTTGGAATAGAACAATAACAGCCTGATAATAACACGGCAGGCTTCCTCTGGAGCAGGCAATGCTGTCAGAGCTATGATTTCATTTACCTTCCAAATATCCCTGCGGAGTGGGGAGGAGCTAGTATAATTATTCATCATCATTCAGAAGAAATGAGGCCCAGAGAGGGAAGAGGCTGGTCTAAGCACTTATCATGAGTCAGAGAGAGAGAGAGAGAGAGAGAGAGAGAGAGAGAGAGTGTGTGTGTGTGTGTGTACCAAACCGAGGGGTACTCTACCACTGAGATACACCCCCAGCCCTATTTTATTTTTTTTATTATTTTAAAATAGGGTCTCACTAAGTTACCATGAACTAGCTCCAAACCTGCAATCCTCCTGTCTCAGCCTCCCAAGTACTGGGATTACAGGCATGTACCACCATGCCCAGCTATAAATCACATACATCTGACACTGAAATACAGATTTGCCTTAAATAACAGGACTCTTTCCACTCAAATACAACATTTTTAATAAAAAATGCCTGAAAATCACATTGATGAAGAGAGAAAGGGCTAGCTAAATTAGCACTGATAATTCATTCGGTTTATTTCCTGAACAAAGGACCTTGATTTTCATAATAGACAAAACAAGATGTATTATATAATACTTTGGGGGCACCATGAATGTATAAAGGTTCTAGCTAAAGAATATGTAACACTCATCTCTGTCTCTAAGGAATAGAACACCCACATATATAAAATGTAAAGGTAGACGTGTACTGTACACACTTGGGATGAATTCACAATGTGTATACGTAAGCAGGTGTGTTCTTTCTGGCAGCCCATTCTAGCTTTTCTCCTGCTGCTTTCTTTACTTACTCTTTACTTAAAAAAAAAAAATCGGTGTGGCCAAGCCAGTAGAAATGAAGATCAAATCCTGAGTTTGGGGAAGATTTGCTACAGATCATCACAAGCAACCGTGTGTGTCATCCTAATAGTCAACTCCACTGAGCTAAAGGCCAACGCTCACCCCTCCAGCTGTGAATAGAATGTGCAGTTCAGGGACCAGTCATCTGCTCAATTTTACCACTGCTGCCAAACCTTTTCTTTATTCTCTTTGTTTTATTTTCCTTAAAAAAAAATGGTGCCATCCAGTCCCACCACCTTCCTCAAATGTTACCAATTTTTCATCCTGCTCTATCAATCCTTGTCCTGGGCTTACTTGTTCATACAGTCTTTTAAAGTAGCTGGAAATTAATTAAGACAATGAGGTATGGATAATTCAGTCATAAGGTCTGCATCTCATGCCTACACAAGCTCCTTTCTATACTGCCATTCCCCTTCTTAGATTTATCTGTCTGCCAGGCTCAGTTGGCAAGCCCCTCGCCTTCTGAGCAACATTCCTAATCTCAGATATGGCTATGAGCATACTTCTGGATGAGGGCCATCTCATTACAACGAGAAAGGAAAGGACTGTCCAAATCCCATGCCACTGCTTAGGGGAAGAGGATCCTTGGGGCAAAACCAGTGTTGGACAAAAATTACTTAAAAGCTGCATACAAAGGCTCTTTTAGAGATTGCCAGCCAAAGTACATTCAGTGTGTAAACAGTAGAAAAGGAGAAGCTCTGTCTACTGCAAGGTCTAAACCAGGGCAAGGAAGGGCCATAAATGAAAGGTAAAGATAGAAAAGAAAGTGCTTGTGTAAGACCAAGAGCTGCAAGAGACTGGATGATCCATCACTGAGCCAAAGACAAGTGACAGTTGGTTCAAGCATACAGCTTCTTTTCCCATTTCTGATTTTCATGATTTGTGTATTTAACCAGAGTTATTCAAATACCACATGTGCAAACCTTGAGCTTATTTCAGAGCATGTGTGTCAGGAGGTGCTTACGTTGTTTACAAGCTTGGTCATCAGAATGAAATCGTAATTTCAAGGTAATAATGAAATGTCATGCAGCAACTCTACAATCTAATTAGGGTAAATCTATAAAAGTAGGTCAGAAAGTCAAATGTAAAGTCACTTACATCTGATGGAATTCTTGCTGGCTCCATCCTAACAGGCTCCCATGAGTGGGGTATGTATCATTACCACGGCCAGGAGGACACGAGAGACCACCCATTCATTCTCTCTCTCTCTCTCAACCATCCATTCATTCTCTCTCTCTCTCGATCATCCATTCATTCTCTTTCTCTCGCTCTCTCTCTTTCTGGGTGCCCTTGGGCAGCCTTTGCATTTGTACCAAAATTTCAAAGGCAAGAATGGTTGGCCAGAAGTCCACTCTGCATCTGGGGCCCCCAAGTCATCTGCCCCTTCTTCTCCTACAACACCATGAACAAGCAGAATAGGAACAGATCAGCTAAGGTGCCTGCCACCTCTTGCCCAAGCAGTCAGCAAGATGCCACCACAGCACAACAGAGGTGGATACAGATCAGACACAGACAAGAGGAGCCTGGCTGGGCAGCTCTACCCAACCAAAGTGTGGGGGAGGAGAAGGTTAAGGATCTAGGGGTAACGTCAAGATTTTTGACTCTGGGAAAACAAGTATTAGTAATATACATGTGTACACACAATGGAGTACTATTCAGCCATCAAAAGGATGAAATTTAAAAAAAGGATGAAATCCTGTCATTTGTGGCAACATGGATGCACCTGGAAAACACTACGTTAAGTGAAATAATCCAGGCACAGAAAGACAGATACTCTATAGTATCTGTCTTTTCTAAATGCAAATCTAAATAAACTGATCTCACAGAAGGAGAGAGCAGAAGAGTGTTACCACACCAGAGAAGGGAGGGGAGAGGAGGGAGACTGGCCAGGAGGAACAAAGTTACCGTCCGACAGGAGGAAAAAGTCCTGGCATTCTATGGCACAGTAGGGTGACCATGGTTAGCAATACTGCATTGAATATTTCAAAGTAATCAGAAGAGAGGATTTTGAATGTTCTCATCATGAAGAAATGATACATGCATGAGGGGATGGATATGCTAAATACCCAGATTTGATTATTACACAACATATACACATAAGAAAGTATCACACTATACCCTATAAATATGTACAATTATTATGTATCAATTAAAAACAAGCCCCTCAAATCTGAGCTCTGGCTCCAAGAAACTTATAATGGAGCTTGCTCAGGTGGAGGACCCATGTGTGTACATACGTGCGCATACGCATATACACAGAGTCACAGAACTAGCTCTCTAACATAAAAGACTTCTAAAGCCATTTGTGGCACCATGGGGATCCAATTAACCACAGTCCCTCACAAACATTAAAACACTAGTTAGACATGAAAAACACTGCCGTGATCTATCAAAGGCAAGCCTACAGCTGACAGAGCACCCTGAATAAAACAAAGACCCTAGACAGCAGGTTTGCTTTGGAAGCAATCGACTTTGTAACCACAATTTGACCCAGGATTTTGCAGCTAAGGCAAGCAGAGGTTGGGGTAGGGTGAGGGTTACCACTTAACAAGTGTATCCCACAGTGTCTCTCTCATCCAACGAGGGCCTTGAGTCCCCCCAGTGCCAAGCCACTTCAGAGGGAAACCACAAGCTTTACTGCAAGGAGACACAGAATGTCGTTCAGAGAGGCAGGGGAGAGATTTCCTTTCACATTTTCTGAGAGTTCTGGGATTCTCATTTCTCTCCAAATGAGGCCCTTTTGGGGTTTGCATTTTGAAGTCTTGGCTATAGTCATTATGCTGTCATTTTGTGTTGTTTTAGGGACACATATTTATTAGGTGGTTGACAGCTATGTTCAGCTCATTTTTTATTTATTTATTTATTTATTTATTTATTTTTTGATGGTACTGGAGATTGAACCCAGGGATACTCTATCTCCAAGTACACCACCAGCCCTATTTTATTTTGAAACAGGGTCTCCCTAAATTGCTGAGGACTTTGCTAAGTTGCTGAGCCTGGCCTTGAACCAGCGATCCTCCTGTGTCAACCTCCCAAGTACTGGGATTACAGGCATGCCACCCCCATGCCTGGCTCACAGCTACATTCTTACATCTGGGCTTCTAGTTCCTCAGGTTCCTTTTTTTTTTTTTTTTTAGGTACTGGGGATTGAACCCAGGGGCATTCTACCTCCAAGCTCCACCCCCAGCCCTATTTTTTATTCTTTATTTTGAAACAGGGTCTCACTAAGTTGTGGAGGGTCTCACTAAGTAGCTGAGGCTGGTGGCGAACCCAGATGCTGCTGTCTCTGCCTCCCAAGTACTGGGATTACAAGCATGTGCCACCACGCCTGGCTCCTCAGGTTTCTAATCTAAGGATTCTTGAAGGCCTAAACAATGAGTCTTTCAAAAATAGCTGGAGAATAGAGAGCCACACAAGGACATTTGGCTGAATGCCACAAATCCCCAAACAGGTCAGTTACTGTCCTTGTCCCCTCTGCTCTGATGTGTCAGGGAAGGAAAGTGCAGGCTGAGGTAGCTGGCTGAGGCATCGCTTCGAGAGTGCTTCAATGAGGCCAGGATCATACCTGCAGAGGGTCACAGCTCCATGTCTAGGAACATTGAGGGATTGTTTTCCTTTGTGCTTGCAGCTCCTACTGCTGCCAGAGTTCTGAGTGAGCACGCAATGGAGAAGGCAGCGTGCAGCTGGCAGTCTCCCCACGTGGAGAACATGGGCAACTTGTGTGCTGATGAGCAGACAGACTTGTGAACAGCGGGTTCTGCTGCAACTGGCACTTCTCGAGTACTATGCGGGACTTTCCTGCCTTGACCAGTTTGCTTTTGGCTGATCAGCCTGTTGACTGGTTGCTCTGTCCCCCTCTGCCTTATAAACTAGAGTGAAGAGTTATCAGGGGATTCTCCTGCCCTCCCTAAAGCTTCTCTCCTGGAATACTTTCTCTCCCAAGCCATAATTCTAGTTAGAGTCTGATTACCTCTCATCCTTGTGAGTTGCTCCCTGGTTTTCCTGACTCTGGTCTCTCTTACCATCTATTCCTTCTACTTAGCCTTGCCAGAACAACCTATTAAATGAATCACAGCTTCACCACACCTCTCCACTACCAGAAGAATAAGGTTAAATGTCCTGACATGCATCTAGCAATTTCCACATTCTGGTCTCTCCTGCCCCTTCCTCTCTGAAACAGTACATGTCAGCAGCTGCCCAGGGCGCACTGTGGATAGTCCTCCTCACCCTCAAACCAAGCAGAGGCAGCTCCAGCACCTCCCTCCTGTGCTCCAGGCATGCCAAACCACACCCAGCCACTGGAGTGCTCCAGGCTACTTCATGCCCCATGCCTCTGCACATGCCGCTCTCACCTAAAGCCCTTCCGAGTGTCCTTCCCAGCCCAGACAGGGCCCTGCGAGTGCCCACTCACTGTCTGAGGCCCAGCATGAGTGATACTCCCACCAACAGACCTTGCTAAACTCTTCTTGGGTAGGTGGGCCATTCCCTCCATGGTTTCCCGCTAGGCTCTAGGCATGCTTCCACAGGATTTCCGGAACACTTCGCTGCACTTACTCACCTATCTGTCCCTCTGGACCTTAAGTGAGGGCCATAAGTTCAGGGGATTTTTTTTTTTAAAATAGCAACTTGCTCTATACTATATGATTCCAACAATATGACATTTTGGAAAATGCAAAACTGTGCAGAAGTAAAAATGATCAGTGGTTGACAGGGAGGGGAGGGAGGGATAAATAGGCAGAGCAGAGAGAATTTGGGGGCCATGAAAATACTCTGTATAAAACTATAATGGTAGATACATGTCATTAGACATCTGTCCAAACACAAAGACTATACAACACCAACAGTGAATCTGAAAGTAAACTATGGACTTTGGGCGATTGTGATGTATAAATATAGGTTCATCAAATGTAATAAATATACTGCTCTGGTGGGAGATGTTGATAATGGAGAGGCTATGCATGTGAGGGAGATGGTGTGTGGGAAATCTATGCACCTTCCTTTCAATTTTCTGTGAACTAAAACTGCTCTTAAAAAAGTCTCTAGAGAAACCAAAAACATATTAATCAGGCAGTTCATTTGAGACATGAAAAAAGCAGTAACTGGCAAAGAGTAGATAGATGCTCACAAAAGGTGTGTTGAGGTTTGAATCAAAAATTTTTTTTAGTGCCAACCTTTGGGGTTACACAGGGTCACTAAACCACACAATGGCTCTGCACATGAAGACAGTTATTGTGACCCTTTGATGATTTGCCTGGATATTGTTTTATCCCCAGTTCCTTTGACTGGTTCCCCCATGAAACAGCTTCCTGAACTCTCCTCATCTGGCCACCTTCCATGTACCTCTTTAAGTGTGGATACAGATGTATCCTGTGTCCAGGATATATCCTGATTAACAGAGCACCATCAGAAAGATCGGATGGGCAAATGGGCACTAAGGAGTCAGTGTAGACTAAGACTGCCCAAGGTTTGTAGCAGCCCTATGCCAACTATTAGCTCATACTGAATTTGTGGCCAACTAAAACCACAGCTCTTGTTCCCATAAACTTCTCTCAAGCTTGACTGCCCCATCCTGTATTTACACAATTGATTTTCTGAATCTAAATGGAGGGCATCACATTCATCCCCATTAAATACCATCCGGTTGGTCTGGTCCCACATTAGAGCTTAGAAAGATCATTTGGAATCTCACATCTCTCATCTATCACATTAGTCATCCCTCCTAGCTATGTCTCATCCAGAAACTGGAAAAGCATGCCTTTCAGAGGA
Source organism: Glis glis (assembly GCA_004027185.1). Taxonomy (NCBI): domain Eukaryota; kingdom Metazoa; phylum Chordata; class Mammalia; order Rodentia; family Gliridae; genus Glis; species Glis glis. Next base: position 19,871 of record PVJS01021593.1, read on the forward strand.
TGGGGGGGAGTTCAGGACCAAGGACAGAGCAGGAAAGCACTCTGGAGCCCTTCCTCTCCTTGCCTGCCCAACCTGGACTCCAGCACAGCACCCATCAGCAGCATGTTCTCCACAGCCAAACACTTCTCACCATTTCCACGTCATTGCCCTTGTCCAAGTCCCTCCTTCCTGGTTTCCCAGTACCACACTTACCCCTTCCAACTCATTCTCCACACAGCAACCAGAGTGAACTCTAAAAAGCAGAAATAGGGCTGAGGGTGTAGCTCAGTGGTAGCTCTCATGCCTAGCATGCTTGAAGCTCTGGATTCAATCCTCAGCACCAATAATAATTTTTAAAAGAAGAAATAGCTGGGCATGATGGCGCACGCCAGTAATCCCAGTACTTGGGGGGCTGAGACAGGAAGAGTGCAGGTTTGAGGCCAGCCTCAGCAACTTAGTGTGACCCTGTTTCAAAATAAAAAATAAGCCGGGCTGGGCGTGGTGGCGCATGCTTGTAACTTTGGGAGGCGGAGACAGGAGGATCCGGGTTCGCGGCCAGCCTCAGCTCTCGCTCTGTCTCTGTCTCTGTCTCTGTCTCTCTCTCTCCTTAGTGAGGCCCTCCGCAACCTGGTGAGAACGGTTTCAAAATAAAGCATAAAAAATAGGGCCGGGGGCGTAGCGCAGAGGTAGAACGCCTCTCTACCTCTTTTTGCGGTACCAGGCGTTCAATACCCGGTACCGCAAAAAAAATAAAAAAAGAAAGAAAAAATAAGCCGGGCGTGGTGGTGCATGCTTGTAATCCCAGTACTTGGGAGGCGGAGACTGGAGGATCTGGGTTTGAGGCCAGCCTCAGCTACTTAGTGAGGCCCTCCACAACTTCGTGAGACCCGGTTTCAAAATAAAGGATAAAAAATAGGACCAGGGGTGTAGTTTGGAGGTTGAATGCCCCTGGGTTCAATCCCCAGTACCGCAAAATAAATAAATAAATAAATAAATAAATAAATAAGTAAATAAAATAAGAAATAAAATAGGGCTGAGAGTGTAGCTCAGAAGTAGAATGTCCCTGGGTTCAATCTCCAGTACCACTCCTCCCCCCCCATATACACAAATGCAGAAGTAAGTTCTTACTGCTTCCTTGCTTAAAACCCTCAAATAACGCTCCAATAAAATTCACGTTCTATACCAAGACCTGAAGGCCATCTACAGTCTGAGAGCAGCTGGTCTCTCTGCCTCATCTATATCACCCTCCACCTCCTTTACCAAGCTTCAGCAGCACCAGCCGCCTTTCTGATCTGCATATACACCAAGTTAATTCTTTCTTCAGGGACTACATAGTCTTCCTGCAGTTCTCTTTCCCTCAAGCCTCTGGAAGGCTGGCTTCTGCTGATCACTTTTCTTGGCTCAGATGTTATTTTCTCAGAGGTCTTTCAGGCCTAAGTAGCTGCTCTCGCCTACCATAGACCAGTCACTCTCTACCTACCACTCTGTCTCATTTGCTTCATGGCTTTTATCAGTAGTTGAAGCTTTCTTATTTATCTGTCATTTTCCCCCAGTAGGATGTAAATTTAAGGAGAGTAGGGATCTTGTCGGCTCTCTTTAATGCTTTATACTTAGTAGGTGCTTAGTTATTATTTGTTGAATGAATGCATTGTGGTGAGAGAGAATCAGAAAAAAACCTACTCTTTCTGCTATGACTTCACTTGCATTAATAAAAATAGCTTTTGGTTCCATTGTTACCATTATTATGATCTACTTTGTTATCAATATTTAATGATGCTATCAAAGAAGCAAACTGAATTACTAGCATTGAGTTAGGTCAGACAATAATTGGTAGTAAAAATGCATTATGTGAGCCAGGCATGGTGGCACCCACTTGTAATACCAGTACTTGGGAGGCTGAAACAGGAGGATCGCAGGTTCACAGCCAGCCTCAACTATTTAGTGAGACCCTCCACAACTTAGTGAGACCCTGTTTCAAAATAAAGAATAAAAAATAGGGCTGGGGGTGGAGCTTGGAGGTAGAATGCCCCTGGGTTCAATCCCTAGTACCGAAAAAAAATGCATTATGTGTGATAACACAGACAGGCTTAAAAATTGTACACCATGAGAGACCTCTGCATTGCTGGTGCAACTCTGTGTCTACAGGATTAGATTGTTTTCATATCAAAAGAGCCATCTGTGAGAGCTGCCGCTCAGTCAGGTCAAGTTCATGCAAATGTCTCTAACTCCTACATTTATATGTACTTATGCTCAATATAACATTAAGGGCCAGGCCCATTCTGATTTTAAAATTCTAGTTTTATTGACTTAGAATCCCTTTACAATCTCAGCATAAGCTCTATCGACAGTAGGAACTCACACCGTTGACCCAGTGGCCAACACATAAAGTGGGCTGTAAAAGGGGCTGGAATGGTCTATCAAGAGACGGGCCACTCATCCACCCCCATGCCACTGAGCCGAGGCCCCTGAAGCCTGCGCTGGTTCCTAGTGGTCTGCTGTGGCCATATGATAGACAGGCACTTTGTCCTTCTCACATCCAAAGGCTGCACAATAAAATCTTCGGGTTTGAACATGTAAATTAAGATGCAGTTAAGAATTAATCCTAAACCAGGTGTGGTGGCGCATACCTGTAATCCCAATCCTTGGCAGGCTGAGTTGGGAAGATCGCAGGTTCGAGAACAGCCCAGCAACCTAATGAGACCCTGTTTAAAAATAAAAAATAAAAAGGGGTTGGGAGTGTATCTCGGAGGTACAGTGCCCCTGGGTTCGATCCCCACTACCATACACAAAAAAATAACTAATCCCTGGCCTAGCCACACATTTGTGGAGAGAAAACCAAGAGAAATGGGTGGGGGGAAGCAGAAGAAGGAAAAAGTGAATCTGTTACTCAAACCTCTCTTCCTCCTCCTTCTCAAGCAACAGTCAGGAAACGGCAGAATAAAGCTATGTTTTTCTGCTGCAATTTCAGTCTAGCTTCCTTCTTCACAGCCAGATCTCCATCAACAGCATGTGGTCCTTCTGTGAACCGGAAGCTGCAGGGGCTCTATACTCCAGAGTGCTCTCGTCAACAAAATGGGACAGAATGAGGGCCTTCTGACTGTACAGAGCTGCCCTGTTCCCTCCCTCACATGCTTGTACTGGTCAGTCCTTGTACCAGTAGTTTCAGCCCTGGTCTGGAAATGCCCCCCAGTCCCCTCCCTTTTCAAACAACAGTTTCATTACGATATAATTCACATACCACAAAATCTACTCTTTTAAAGGGTACAACTGAATGGTTTTTAGTATATTCTGAGTTGTGCTACCATCCCCACAATTAATTTTAGAACCTTTACATCACGCCAAAAAGCAACCGCACACCCTTTAGCAGCCAATGATACTTCACTCCTCCCAAACTTCCCCAACCCCTGGAAAACAATGATCACTCTGTCTCTGTGTATTTGCTTATTCCAGACATGCTGCATACATGGCTTCTTTCACTTAGCGAAGTATTTTCCAGGTCTGTCCATGCTGTAGCATGTGTTAGTACTCGGTTCCTTTTACTGCCAAGTAATATTCCGATGGACTGCTCATCCTGTCACCAGTCGATGGACATTTATTTATTCATTTATTTATTTTGGTGTTACCAGGGATTGAACCAAGGCATTCTACCTCCAAGCTACATCCGCAGCCCTATTTTTTATTCTTTATTTTGAAACAGGGTCTCACTAAGTAGCTGAGGCTGGCCGTGAACCTGCGATCCTCCCAAAGTACTTGAGATTACAAGCATGTGCCACCATGCCCGGCTGTGGATGGACATTTAAATGGCTCCACTTTGGGATGATCATAACTAATGCTGCTCTGAGCACTCACAAGCAGGGCTGGCATAGTTTCTACTCCATAACTGATCAGGCATCCACACATCTGGCAGCTGTTCTGTCAACCCCCCCACCTACCTCTTTTTCCTTCCTGAATGGCTACGTTCTTAAGAAAGCCAGAGCTCTCTTACTGTTTTTGTAAGACTTGGCTCTTTTGTTTGCTCATAGGCTGCTTAAAGACTTGCCTCCAAAGGCTTCTTAGGGAAGCCTATGATATATACCCACTTCCCAGGGTGTAGGAGTGGGCTCTGAATTTTTAACCCAACCCAGAACACAGGAAGTATGAATGTAGTACCTGACTCCGAGCCACACATGTAGAAGGTACTTTGGAAAGAAGGCCCTCTATAACCTCCATTGATTAAGAGATGCATTGATAGCTTTAGCCAGATGTAATCAGAAAAGCCCTCGCACCGCAGCAGCAGTTCAATGCCAGAGGTGACCGTGCTTTTGTGGGTGTAGGCTGAGGACAGTGTGAGGAGGAACAGGCAGCGAGGGAGCTGAGCTATAGGGGAAGAGCCTCTCCCAGCTGAATCCTCCCCGCAGGAAAGAGTGTGGAAACCAGAACAGTTCAGAAAAGTTTTCATCACATTCCCCAAGAAACCTGAGATAAATAAAGATTCTCAAAGAGAAAAGAGATAAAAAGATACAAGAGAGACCTAGTGTAGCATAAAGCTCTTCCCCAAAGGTTCCTGTCATTGGACTTCCGAGCTGCAGTTCATTTAATGAGGCCTTTTGAAATGAGTCTCTCTGGACTGTGGATTAGTATCACATAAAGAAGCCAGGCTTCCTTCTAAAGCTCAGGCTGAGCTGCCTACTCCAGCAAGTCCTGCCTGGCTGAGGTTATGCTCACCCTGGGGAACCTCCCCTTATAGAAGCCACTCACTGAGGGGCTGGACCAATTGGATTTTTAATTCAAATTTTAGAGCTAGGTGTGGTGGCACATGCCTGTAATCCCAGTACTTGGGAGGCTGAGACAAGAGGATCACAGGTTCAAGGACAGCCTCAGCAAGTAGTGAGAGTCTCATCAACCTAGTGAGATCCTGTTTCAAAATAAAAATAAAAAATAGGACCAGGGGTGTAGCTCAGAGGTAGAGCCCCTGGGCTCAACCCCCAGTACTACAAGAAAAAAATAAAATTTAGGCAGGGTGGTCATGCTTCCTTAGTGGCAGATCTCTCCAGATATATAGGAGGCCTCAAATTAATTAATTAATTAATTGATTTTTATGGTACTGGGGATTGAACCCAGGGACACTCTATCTCTGAGTTATGTCCCCAGCCTTATTTTATTTTTTATTTCTTATTTTGAAACAGTGCCTCACTAAGTTACCACACACCCTGCTGGTCTTTAACCTAAGATCTTCCTGTCTCAGCCTCCCAAGTACTGGGATTACAGGCCTGTGCCACCACACCCAGCTAGGAGCTCGAATTTTTAATCTTCGGGACAGTGAGTGAGAATTTGGTTTGGATTAGTTTAAATCTCATTTTCTGCTCTTCCAGAGTGGTAACCTTTATCTAATTCACTCTAAGTGACAAGATCTGTGTTGCAACTCCATTTTTTAAAAAAAGGACAAAATTGGGGCCGGGCGTGGTGGCGCACGCCTGTAATCCCAGTACTTTGGGAGGCGGAGACGGGAGGATCAGGGTTCGTGGCCAGCCTCAGCTACTTAGTGAGGCCCTCCGCAACTTCATGAGACCCGCTTTCAAAATAAATTATAGCCGGGTGTGGTGGCGCACGCTTGTAATCCCAGTACTTTGGGAGGCGGAGACCGGAGGATCCGGGTTTGCGGCCAACCTCAGTGCGCATGCGCGCGTGCTCCATCGATTGATCTATCTCTCTCTCTCTACCTAGTGAGACAACTCCGCAACTTCGTAAGACCCGGTTTCAAAAATAAAGCATAAAAAAAATAGGGCCGGGGGTGTAGCGCGGAGGTAGAACGCCCCTGCGTTCAATCCCCGGTACCGCAAAAAAAAAAAAAAATAAATAAATAAAAATAAATAAATAAAAAATAGGGCCGGGGGTGTAGTATGGAGGTAGAATGCCCCTGGGTTCAATCCCCGGTACCGCAAAAAAAAAAAAAAAAAGACAAAATTGTACCCAGAATATAACCACTCATTTGTTCCTAAGCTTATTCATTCATTTTTCTTCACAAAATCATTTTTAAGATCCTATCACATGTCAGGCTCTGTGCCAAGTTGTGGTGACTCAAAGTTGGATATGATATAGGCTCTGACCCTGGAAGGGATATCAGGCAAATCCATATGTTTATCAAAGAGATTATTTGCAGCGCATATTTAATCTTTCTAACCATAGACTCCAGACTCCCAACACCAGCAGTGTGGTATTCGAGAAGAGCAACCCCCCTTAGTTGCATTCTGTTGCACTCATCAAAGGGCTAAGAAGAGACAAGTCCTCAAAAAAAAAAAAAAAAAAAAAAAGCTGAACTTTAAACACAGCCACTGCCTGTTAATGTGGCCTCTGCCTGCCAGAGCCTTTCAATTCTTACCTTTTGGCAGGTGAAGCTGAACAGGAAGCAGTGGTCCTGCTACCCAATGACAGAAGAACATGATCTGAGGGTTGATGACCTTTGTGTTCATTTAAACAACTCAACCTTTCTCAACCAGAGCAGGCATCCCCCTCCACTGTGCGCCTGAATTTGGCTGCCACATTTGCATGCATAATGCGCCGAAAAGCCTTCTTTATAATGTTTACTTCTCTGTTTCTTCCAAATGAAATCACTGAAGGGCAAATTTGATTTTCAAATCAGTTTTAAAACATCTGCCTTCTAAAAAAGTAAGAGAAGAGAGATAAGGTGTTTAGATTACAGGCAGGAGCTAATTATTTAAACTGATACTACTGTGTCCATGCTAAAAATACAAGGCATTTTTAATGCACATCCAACACCTAATGGATGTTAATATTTCATCAGTAGGTTTCCAGTCACGAGGATGCACTTTGTGATTTTAGAAGGGAGACTAAAGCCCTGACCCTTTAAACACAAGCTCACCTGACCCTGTGCTTCTGCTTGTTGTTCTAGATGATTCCATTTCTCTCAAATATGCAACTATATATGTCGCAGCCTGCATCTCCAGGAAGCGAGGTGTCGACTGTATTTCAGTTTGCTCTTTTGTTTCTCTACTTCTGGAGAATACCTGAGGTTGCAGGCTTTTACAGCTGCTGGGCTCAGGTACATGTCAGTTACTCAGAGTTCCAAGGGGATAACAAGAGGGAAAGAAGCAGCTATAGGGGTTGGTTCTACCTCACATGGAAGAGTTAAAAGTTCACAGATACATTTTGTGTGTATAGAATACATGCATGTGGGCGTCTGCACATCTTTCTAGCCAACACACTATCTGAGGTCTTTAGAACCATATATGCAAACATTAGAAGGAGCCTTAGAGGTAAATCCATTCTATTTTATGTCTTACATAACTGTTACATATTTTTATTGATAACATAACAATAAAATGCACCACTTCAATAGAGGCAGCCTTTGGAGCCCAGTACTAACCCTCGTTTCAGGAATGGTGTCTTACAGATGTGGAGGCAGAGGCACAGCGAGAGTGAACGACCTGCCCAGGGACACTTGGCCAGTCGGTGGCAGAACCATGTCTGAGAGCCAGGCCTCCTGACTTCAAGTCCAGGGAGTGCGATTCTGCCTGTTTTACTTCCTTCACATGCAGTTAATGCTGCTGTATTTCACACTTTCCTTTCTGGTGGCAAGATATTGCTAAGTATTCCAAGAACATCGTCACTAACATAAAGGCTGAGACTGAAGTATTTTTACATTAAGGACAGTTTTAACACAGATTTGCACTTTCGCGCAGGTATGCCTTATTTCAGCTACTAGCCTGTTCCTCCCCAGGGGCAGATGCGGAGCCTTCCCCCGGCCAGGTGCCCAGCATGTAGTAGTTGCACAGTAAACTCCTGAACTCAGGAGCAGTCAGTGCTGTTCCGATTTCACTGTGGGCCTGCACTGTGCATTCTTGGCAGTCACCCAGAACAGCCACCTACCATGGCCTCTTTAGCTTTGTGGCCAGGCAGATTTTTGCATGGTAAAGTACTGATCACACAGCAGGTACTTTATAAAAATGGGCTGAATGAATGGATAAAGGTCTGCTCTGGAGGTTCCTCCTGGTAGATATTGTATTCTCCTACTGTCATAAAGGAAGGAAGTCCTGAAAGAAGGTAGGCAGCACTGGAGGTCAGAGCATGGGCTGAAGGCAAGCAAGGGCTGGCCATGTTTCTGGGCACTGACCTTCAGGATAGAGAAGTGACTCTGAAACCCAAGCCTGCAGGAAGGTCCGGTTTCACTCTGAATGCCATTTGGCTCTCAGCACCACTGGCTCAAGTTTAGTAACTGAGATCACCACATCTCAAGGTTTAACATGGGAAGGTCAGTGACAAAAATGAGCCGGGCATGCTCATCTTAGTGGCAAATAGCCCCAGACCCAGGGCACACACAGCACGGAAAATGTCCCAGGAGACCAACAGAAATCAAGTAAAGGAACAACAAAACAAAGATATCTGTAACCATCATTTCCTATTTTTATCTAAATGTCTGCTTTATCCAAAGGTTTGCCTATGTGAGCATCCAGGTGACCCTTAGGTCTTCCCTTTCTCTAAAGTCTGGAGAAACCTATAAACACTTCTTAGAATGTTATCAAACACATAAAAACAAACACCCAGGGAACAAATGATCCTGACAACAGTTGTGTCTACAGACCCTTTGGGCGTGACATGAAAGAGCCCTGGCCTGAGGTTAAAGGCACAGGCCTTGTCATTTGGGATGTCAGTGTTCCATGGGACAGGACTTTTGAGCTGGGATCCTGACACTCTGTGTCTCTTTATAGCCAAAATTCTAAAAAAAAAAAAACAAAACAGAAAGGACTGGGGATGTCGCTCAGTGGGAGAGCACTTGCCCTCGCATGTGTGAGACCCTAGGTTCCATCTCCAATACAGCAAGGAAAAAAAAAAAAGAAAGAAAAATATTCTTATATGTGAAAGGAGTGCCTCACTTTGTAAATGATAGTGATGGCAGCAGCTATTATACTGAGTCACCACACCCTCTCTTTGGCACTTTTCTTCTTTAGCTCCTTTTCCAAACAGAATGGAGACCAGGAATTAACAACATTACTATAGAAAATATAATCTGTAGTTTTTCATAGCCCCCCATTACTTTTGATTTACAGTAAATTAACAAAGAATATGACTCAGACATTTCTAAAGGAGAACACTGGTCTGTGACACCATTCTGAACAACTTGGAAAGCTAGCCCCAAATGTGAAATCTTAATACCTAACACCGTAACAGAGGCCAGATCAAATGGAAGGCAGCCGCCTCTGCTTTGAAGGGAGGCCTCCTTTGGGTTCCAGCTTGCCAATGTGCAACATTAGCCGGTGAGGAGGGAGGGCCCTAAGTAAAATTCCTGAATGAAAGGGTCTCAAGAACTATGAACCTAATTTAACTAAAATGATCTAAGTAAACCCTGAAGACTGCACAGGGAAGAAATCAAATCCCAGAAAAACAAATGGACACGTGGGTATTCCTAATACTAGTACTCCAGGGACTTGGGTAGCAAATGGATTGCTGTATGGACATTTGATTAAAATTCTGCTTCTACCTGGGTCAGTGCCTTTCATGTACAGATACAGGGTAGCAGATGCAATGGAAGGCACAATAAGGGGAAAAACAACAGCGCCCGAAGCCCAAGCTGCTGAGATGGGTTTCCAGACTCAGACTGGGAGACAAAGGGCTGCAGAGGACGGGCCCATGCACATGCACCCCCACACCTCACTGCTCAGCAGTCCAGCTCTGGAAAGGTTCGGCTCACTTGTGATTTTCAGTTCTAACAGACGGTCTTCATAAACTGCTCACTTGCCCTTCTGTGATTTGGACCAAGTTTTAAGCAGACACAGAGAACAAACAGTCACTCGACTCCAATTTGCTTTTTAGGTGACACTTGGGAAGGGTCAGTTGATATGAGACCCTTTTTGACATATATGTTGTTTTTGAACCAGACTACAGGCAAGTGGTCTATCTTTTCTCTTTTTCATAATTCCACACAGAGCTCCACACACAGAGGGAATCTATCATTTGGATGAACAAACACAACCTTTTGTGCCAAAAAGGCAAAATCATCTTTTTTTGTGTGTGTGTGGTACTGGGGATGGAACCCAGGGTCATTTTGCCTCTGAGCTACACCCCCAGCCCTAATTTATTCTTTCTTTCTTCCTTCCTTTCTTTCGTTTTTTGAAACAGGGTCTCACTAAGTTGCGGAGGGAGGACCTCACTAAGTTGCCAAGGCTGGCCTCGAACCTGCAATCCTCCTGTCTCAGCCTCCCAAGTACTGGGTTTACAAGCATGTGCCACCATGCCTGGCTCAAAAATCATCTTTTTTTTTTTTTTGTGGTACCGGGGATTGAACCCAGGGGCGTTCTACCTCTGTGCTACACCCCCGGCCCTACATTATTTTTTATACTTTATTTTGAAACCGGGTCTCACGAAGTTGCGGAGGGCCTCACTAAGCAGAGAGAGAGAAAGAGAGAGAGAGAGAGAGAGAGAGAGAGAGAGAGAGAGAGACAGGGAGAGAGAGAGAGAGAGCTGAGGCTGGCGGCGAACCCGGATCCTCTGGTCTCTGCCTCCCAAGTACTAGGATTACGGGCATGCGCCACCACACCCGGCTTCAAAATCATCTTTTAAATGTAAGGTTAGCTCACAACTTTGGCCTCTTGTTGCCACCATGCACTGACTTCCTGCTTTTAGCAAGTCAGACACATGGAAGTGCCAGGCAAGAAATATGCAGAAGGCCAGCTCTGTGACGGTGAAATGGCAGTGTCCATTTCAAACTATACTACAAAGCCATAGTAATAAAAACAGCATGGTATTGGCAGAAAAGCAGACACATAGACCTATGGAGCAGAATAGAAGACTCCGAAACAAACCCACACACTTACAGCCAATTGATTTTTGACAAAGGGGCTAAAAACACCCACTGGAAAAAGGATAGCCTCTTCAACAAATGATACTGGCAAAACTGGCTAACCATATGCAGAAAAATAGAAATAAACCCCACTTTCTCACCCTGCACTAGAGTCAACTCAAGATGGATCAAAGACCTAGAAATCAGACCAGAGGCTTGCAGCTACTCAAACAGGGCATAGGCCCAACACTTCAACACATAGGCACAGGTAAAGACTTCCTCAACAAGACCCCAAAGGCACAGGAAACTAAAATAAGGATTAATACGTGGGATTGCATTAAACTAAAGAGTTTTTGTGCAGCAAAGGAAACAATCAAGAACCTCAACAGAGAGCCGACAGAATGGGAGATTTTTGCCAGCTACTCCTCTAATAGAGGACTCATATCTAAAATATACAGAAAACTTAAAAAAAATCACCACTAAAAAAACAAATAACCCAATCAAAAAATGGGCAAGTGAACTAAATAGACACTTCACAGAAGAAGAAATACAAATGGCCCATAAATGTATGAAAAAATGTTCAACATCATTAGCAATCAGAGAGATGCAAATCAAAACTACCCTGAGATTTCACCTAACCCCAATTAGAATGGCAATTATTAAAAACACAAACAACAACAAATGCTGGCGAGGATGTGGAGAAGTAGGAACTCTACTACACTGTT
>PVJS01021594.1:0-31349 GCA_004027185.1 Glis glis
AATATAAGTTTTCAAAATAGTTTCTTATGATCCTCTGGATTTCTCCACTATCTGTGGTGATGTCCCCTTTTTCATTTCTCATTTTGGTAATTTGGGTTGATTCTCTCCTTCTTTTGGTTAGATTAGCTAGTGGTTTGTCAATCTTGTTAATCTTTTCAAAGAACCAACTTCTTGTTTTGTTGATTCTTTGTATTTTTTTTATTCTCTATTTCATTAATTTCTGCTCCGATTTTCGTTATCTCCTGCCTTCTACTGGCTTTGGGCTTTGACTGTCCCTGTTTTTCAAGATCCTTTAGATTTGTCATTAGGTTGTTTATTTGGAGGCTTTCTGTTTTCCTTATGTGGGCACTCAGTGCTATAAATTTTCCTCTTAACACCGCCTTCAAAGTGTCCAATAGATTTTGGTACGTTGTGTCTCTGTTTTCATTTAATTCCAGGAATTTTTTAATTTGTCCCCTTATTTCTTTTCTGATCCAGTTCTCGTTCAGAAGTGTATCGTTTAGTCTCCATGTACTTATGTGATTACTTTTGGTCTTCCTATTGTTAATTTCCAGTTTCAGTTCGTTGTGATCTGAGAAGATGCAGGGAATTTTATCACAACTTTTGAATTTGCTGGTGCTTGCTTTGTGACCCAGGATGTGGTCTATTTTGGAGAATGTTCCGTGGGCAGCTGAGAAAAATGTGTATTCAGGTGTTGCTGGTTGAGATAATTTGTATGTGTCCATTAGATCCATTCAGTCTATAGTTTTCTTTAGATCTGAGGCATCTTTATTCATCTTTTGTCCGGAGGATCGATCAAGTGCCGTGACTGGTGTGTTGAAGTCTCCCAATATCATTGTGTTTGGGTCTATTTGGGACCTGACGTCCTGAAGACTTTGTTTTATGAATGTGGGTACACCCACATTTGGGGCATACATGTTTACTATCATTATATCTTCTTGTTGGATTGTTCCTTTTATTAGTAAGAAGTGACCTACTTTGTCTTTTCTGATGTGTTTTAGCTTAAAGTCTGTTTTGTCGGATATAAATGTTGCTACTGCTTGTTTTTTATCTCCGTTTCCATGGTATATCTTTTTCCATCCTTTCACCTTTAGCATATGAGTATCTTTGGCTAGAAGGTGAGTTTCTTGTAAACAGCATAAAGTTGGATTATGCTTTTTAATCCACTTTGCCAGTCTATGCCTTTTAATTGGGGAGTTGAGTCCGTTGACGTTCAATGTTATTATTGAGATATGATTTTTGTTTCCTGATATTTTGAGTTCTGTTTTCTGTTTGCTGTAGTGACAAATCTTGTTTAGTTGCCTACCTGGTAGAGTTTACCTCTCCTGTGGTTTTGAAAATTGTTTTCCCTTCTTTGTGATTTATTTCTTTTAGGGTTTTCTGTAGGGATTGAACCCAGGGGCGTTCTACCTCTGAGCTACACCCCTGGCCCTATTTTTTATCCTTTATTTTGAAACCAGGTCTCATGAAGTTGCGGAGGGCCTCACTAAGTAGCTGAGGCTGGCCGCAAACCTGGATCCTCCGGTCTCCGCCTCCCAAGTACTAGGATTACAAGTGTGCACCACCATGCCCGGCTCTCATGAATTCTTTAAATGTTTGCTTATCATGGAACATTTTTATTTCTCCATCAATTTAAATGATAGCTTTGCTGGATATATCAGTCTTGGTTGGAAGTTGTTTTTTTCCAGGGTCTGCAGTACTTCATACCAATCCCTCCTGGCATTCCTGACTTGGGTTGAGAAGTCTGGGGTGATTTTTATTGTTTTGGCCCTGTATATCACCCGCTCTTTTATTCTTGCTGCTTTTAAGATTCTTTCTTTGGCCTCTATGTTAGTCATTTTAATTATTACATGGCGTGGGGAGGTCCTTCTTTGGTCCTGTCTTAACGGTGTTCTATATGTCTCTTGTATGTGAATGTCCAAATCCTTTTCTATGTTCAGAAAATTCTCTGAGATTATTTCTTTGAAGAGGTGTCTGATACCGTTGGTCTGTGCTTCTTTTTTTTTTTTTTTTTTTTGCGGTACCGGGGATTGAACCCAGGGGCATTCTACCTCCGTGCTACACCTCCGGCCCTATTTTTTTATACTTTATTTTGAAACCGGGTCTCACGAAGTTGTGGAGGCCTCACTAAGTAGAGAGAGAAAGAGAGACAGGGAGAGGGAGAGAGAGGGGGAGAGAGAGAGAGAGAGAGAGAGCGAGAGCGAGTGAGCTGAGGCTGGCCGCGAACCCGGATCTTCCGGTCTCTGCCTCCCAAAGTACTGGGATTACAAGCGTGCGCCACCACGCCCGGCTCCGTTGGTCTGTGCTTCTAAACCTTCTTCAGTGCCTTTTATCCTTAGGTTAGGGTGTCTTGCATTGTCCTGTATTTCTTGGACGGCCAGGGTATGTTGTTGTAATATCTTCTGTATATCATTGACTGTGTTTTCAGTTTTGAATGAAATGTCTTCCAGGAGTGATACCCTGTTTTCCATTTGGTCGAGCCTACTAGAGTTGGTTTCTACTGCAGTCTTTAATTCGTTTATTGACTCCTTCATTTCGTTCAGAGTTTCTGATTCTTTCTTAGAGCCTTAATTTCCTCCTTCATCTCCTCCACGCTTTCTTTGAAGCTTTTCATCATTATGAAGATCAAAATTTGGAATTCTCCATCTTGCATTTCCTGCAGGTCAGTATCAGTATCCTCACTTGTTGATGCATCATGTTTCTTGTTTCCTCGCTGCTCTTCATTCTCGTATTTTCGGTGTTTTCAATTTTGTGTTTCTGTTGCCTCAGCATCATCTTCCTTTCTGTGTATAAGACTTCTTGATGGTCCCTGTAGACCCAATTGAGTCAGTATGTTGCAGGCTGTGGTTCCCTCCCGTCTGGCTGACTGGGGCACAGTGTGTGTGTGTGTGTGGGGGGGAGTATGCGGGCTCCAGAGCTCGGGTGGTGGCTCGTGAGGCGCACTTCAAGGTGTGGTGTTAGGTGTGGGCTCCCAGGCTCGGGTGTTGGTGCCGGAAGTTGCCTGGTTTCCGAGGCACTGGTGCTGGGGATCGCACAGGCCCCAAGGGATGCGCGCAGGCTCCAGGTCTCAGGTGGCGTCGCCGTAGGGTGCCCAGGTTCCAATGCACGGCACTGAGGATCCCAAGGGCCCGAATAGGGTGAGGGCTCCAGGTCTTGGGTGGTGGTGCCTGGGGGTGTACGGGCACTGAGGCACGGTGCCAAAAATCACGTGCAGGCTAAGGGGAGGAGCGTAGTGGGTCCTGCGGGTTGCGGCGCCTAAGACTTGCAGGGTCCTAGATACAGTGTGGACGCTTGTACGGTCTAGGCGGGGGAGGGCGGCGCAGGTGCACGCCCGGTGGGAGGCACGGTGCGGACACTCACGTGGTCAGGGGGGAGGGTGATTCCGGGTGTGTGCCTGGTCAGAGTCACAGGCGGACGGTCACGAGGTCTGGGGTGGGGCGGTGCCGGGTGTGCGCTCGGTCAGAGGCATGGGTGGACGGCAGACGCTCCTGCGGTCTGGGGGGAGGGCAGTGCCTGGTGCTCGCCCAGTCAGAGGCTCGGGCGGAAGGTTGTGCGGTCTGGGGAGGGTGACGCCGTGTGCGCGCCCAGTCAGAGGTTCTGCGCAGACAGACGCTCAGCGGCCTGTGGGGACGACGCCCTGTGTGCGCCCGGTCAGAGGTTCTGTGCAGACGCTCGCACAGTCTGTGGGTGCGGCTCCTTGTGTGAGCCGGTCAGAGGCTCTGTGCAGACGCTCTCACAGTCTGTGGGTGCGGCTCCGACACTCGCACGATCTGTGGGGATGGCACCATTTGTGTACCTGTTCAGAGGCTCTGCGCGGACCTTCGCGCAGTCTGTGGGGACAAGGCCGTTTGCCCGCCCGGTCAGAGGCTCTCTCGGATGCACGCACGGTCTGTGGGGATGGTGCCATTTGCGTGCCTGGTCAGAAGCTCTGCACAGACCCTCACACGGTCTGGGGGAGCAGCGAGCGCCCTGTGCGCGACTGGCTCCAATGCATGCGATCTGGTAGTGTGGTGGGGGGGAGGTGCGCGGCTCTGGCAGGAGCCCACGCTAGGGCAGCCTTTGAAGGGTATTCACTGTCTGCTGCTGGGATGACCCCACCACTCACAGAGTTCTGCTCCAGTTCCTCGCCCCGATTTGCTGGTGGGGGGGGTCTATTTGCCCCGGCTATAGGGTCCAGGGAAAGATGGTTCCTTTCTGTTCTTGCCTACCCGGAATCGCTGTTTTCTGTAGCTGGCATCACCCTCCCCCCTGACCACGCAAGCGTCTGTACCGTGCCTCCCACTGGGGATGCGGGGTGGGAAAGCTCTTGGCCCCGCCCCCAGGGAACCCTTCATCCCGGCCCTGGGGATGCAGGGTTGGCGAGCCCTCGGCCCTACCCCCGGAGGCCCCCTCTGGGGACACGGGGCGGGCGAGCCCTTGGCCCCGCCCCTGGAGAACCCCCGGTGCTGGACACATGGGGCAGGCAAGCCCTCTCAGCCCCACATCCAGAGACCACCCCCCTGCCCCCCCACCCCCTCACCCTGGCGCTGGGGAAGTGGGGCGAGCGGCTCTTGGCCCCGCCCCCAGAGAACCCCTCACCCGGGTGCTTGGGACACAGGGCAGGCGAGACCTCGGCCCCACCCCTGGAGACACCCCCCCCAGCACTGGGGACACAGGGCAGACGAGCCCCCGGCCTCGCCCCGGGGTATCGCAGTACTGAGGTCATGGGAGGATAAGCCATGAACCCGCACAGGAGGGACTCCAGACAAAGGGAGAAAACCTCAGATGAGCAAAGAAGGCAAACTAACTAGGGGAGACGGGAGAGAAACAAACTGGTGCATAGGATGGACCTAAACAAAGATATCAAAGTCAACTACTATGCTGAAAACGGGAAGGAGAGAGGGGGAAGGCAAGGGGGGTGGGAATTGGAGGGCTAATTGACTGATGAGTGCATGTATACGTCAACCACCCTGAAATCCTTCAAGATGATTGCAATGCACTAATAAAATAAATAAACGAATAAATAAAAATAAAGACTAAAGAGCTGTTATAACTAAACATACTTTGTGACTCTAGAGTGGATTTATGACAGTCATTTTCGGGACAATTGGTGAAATGTAAATAGAGCTCTGGGCAAAGCGAATACGTGGGTCGTTAACAGAATTCTTGCAATTTTTCTCTTAAGTTTGAAATTACTGCAAAATTACTGTGAAAAGACCTTTTGAGTTTCATTTTCAAGGAAATATATATGAGATGAGAGTGGAAGGGTGGCAGCTAAGAAGTGACGAGCAGACTGCTCTCCAAGATAGGACAGACTGAAGGTAAGAAAATGAAGTCTCAATGGCATTGCCTCAGGCAGGCCACTTCGTTCTGGTGAGCCTCAGGTTCTCTACAGTTAAGAGAGTTTCAGTCAATGGTTTCTTAAAAAAAGGATAAATGGCATCAAAGTGCAGCATCCACACCATCTCTGTTGCAGCCAAGTCCCAGTCGTACTCACTAAGTCTATAGTATTATGGGATGCTCTGTCCCTTCTCAAAACGAATGGAGCCCAGCCAGGGGGACCAGATGGGAAATCTTACCTCATTAGCCAGCAGGATTCATAACAACCTGGAGTTTGGTAGCCTCACTAGATGACAGCTACCCTACTGCCTCTCTGTTTTTATGACTACATGTCCTGGGTTCCTCCCATAACTCTGGGTGGAAAAAGAATTCAACCCATTTCATCTAGGATCTATTCTCCTTAAATAAATACTCCACCATAACTGTTCTAGGACCACATCCTATCTATGATTCTTCTTTACCTGGAGCTGAATTAACATCACTGATTAATGCCCCTGACTAGACCATACCTTGAGCTGGAGGGCAACCTCAATAAGCTACTTTAGATGCACCTGCATTAACTATACATTAACTATATATATATATATATATACATGTACATATGATCATGAAAACATCAAGAGCAATTTTACCTTTTTCTTTGCAAATGAGTATTTCTTCTTTGTACTGCCATCTAACTCTGCTTTGAGACTGCTACTGGGATTAATAAGACTTGTATCTTTTAAATCCAGGTCAGAAAATCTTAAAACACAGGCCTCCAGGTCATCTCCTTGGTTTGGTGGAGTGGAAGAAGGCATCTGGTTTGGCGGCAGCAGTAGGGCAGAGTCTCCTTTCAGTTCAGTATCTCCTACGACATAAGCGGGAGAAACAGCAACGTCAAAGTCTTTGGTTGCTTCTTGAAGTAAATATGAAACTCATCAATCATGCAAATTGGCATGGGCCCAGTAGCCCAAGCTATTCATTCATTCACTTGTTCATTCACTAATACTTACTTAACTACTCAATGCCAAAAGCTGTTCCACACACTGGGAATATAGCTGTGAATGAAATAGGAAAGACTCTCCACTGTCTTCAAGTCTGTATTTCAGTAGGCAAACAAACAGGAAATACTCTCCACTGAAAGAGGAAAGACTCTCCACCATCTTTGAGCTTATATTTCAGTAGGCAAACAAATGGATAAACTGATTCTTTAAAAAAGTCAGATGGTGGGAAGGGTTATGAAGAAAAATAAGCAGAATGAGAAGGCAGAGGGATGGAAGGGTCTTTAAACACAGAGAGTAGGGAAAGCCTTTCTGAGGCAATAGCATTTGCACAGAAACCTAAATTAGGGAGCAAGCTATGCAAGCACTTAGGAAAAATACCACGAAAGAACAGGTAAAACCAACCACACTGTGTACTAGTACCTTCTGTTATGAACACTTTGTTCTTGTCCCAAGTTTCAGAGCCCATTTTATTTATTTATTTATTTATTTATTTTTTGTGTGTGGTACTTAGGATTGTACCTGGGGGCATTCTACTTCTGAGCTACACCCCCAGCCCTATTTTATTTTTTTATTTTGAAACAAGTCTTACTAAGTTGTGGAGGACCTCACAAAGTTGCTGAAGCTGGCCTCAAACCTGCAATTCTCCTATCTCAGCCTCCCAAGTACTGGGATTACAAGTGTGGGCCACCACAGCCAACCAAAGCCCATTTTTATGAGCAAGAAGAAATATCAAAATTGTTACTGTGGCCAAATTGTGTCAAGATGGATATACTACAACCAATATATTGCATTCTTTTATAAAGGAAATCTTATAGGTGACAAACACTAAGAGGCAACATGAAGCACTGAACAAAGCTTGAGCGTTGGCTTGTGAGATAGCTGGTTACAAGTACATAAACCCAGGCAAACTATTTACCTACTGAGTTCTAATTCCTTTATCTACAGACTGCGGATGGCTGTATCTTCTTTGCAGGACTAAAAAGAAATATATAAAGTATCTGGCACATACTAGGGTTCAATGAATGCTAACACTGTTGATATTTCAATTTAACTTAATATCACATTTAAAATGTAACATTAAATTTTTATTTCTCTAAAAATTAGCTATGGCATTTTCCAAAAATAGTAGCAGCAGCATTTCGAGGGTCTATTTCCCCTCTCTCTAAGCCTAGGCAGTCCTGCAACTACTCCCGAAAATAAAGTATGGTGGAAGCAATGCTATCTAACTTCTAAAGCCAGGTCCTAAAAAGGATAGGTTTCCACTAACTCTCATTTTAAGATGCTCATTGGGGGAGACCAACCACCATGCTGTGAACATGCCAACCCAGCCCAAGCAGAGAGTATGCACAGAGGAACTGAGGTGTTATGGTTTGCATATGGGATTGTTCTCCAATGCAGTCTTGTTCTCAGATGGGGCTTTAGGGAAATGATAGGGTCTGACTTCCTCCATGGATTAACCCATTGGTAGCTGAATGGGCTACTGGGATGTGGTGGAGTCTAGGAGATGGGATCTGGTTGAAAGTAGTGGGTCCTTGGGGGTGTGTCCTTAGGAACTATATCTTGTCCCCAACCCCTTCCTCTCTCTGCTTTGCTTCCTGGATGCTATGAGGTGAAGTGTTGTTCAGCCACATCCTTCCACCATCATGCTCTGCCTCACCCCAGGCCCAAAGTAATAGAGCCAGCTGACCATAGACTGAAACCCTGAGCTGAAATAAATCTTTCCTCCTTTGAGTTGTTCACATCAGGTGCTACAGTCACAGTGACAAAAAGATAACACATGAGGCTTCCAGCTGATAGCTAGCATCAACTGCCAGACTCTCAGATGGTTCCAGCCCCAGCCTTAGAGCTGTGAGCAAAAACAAGTTGTCCCTGTTGCACACTGTTCAATTCCTGCTCGCAGCATAATAAATTTTGTGTGTGTGTTTGTTTGTGTTGCAGTACTGAGAATTGAACCCTGGGTACTCTACCACTGAGCTACATCCCCAGCACCCTTTTTCTTAATTAATTAATTTTTATTTTTAGACAGTGTCTGGCTAAATTGCTTAGGTTGGCCTTAAACTTGCAATCCACTTGCCTTAGCCTTCCTAGTAGCTGGGATTTCAGGCATAAATAAAGGACTATTTTATGTTTCTTGAAGAAAGGCAGCCTAGGATGGACACTTAAGATTCTGAAAAGAGGGGTAACTGGCAGAGAGGTCCCAGGCTCCAGAAGAGGGTGCAGAAAAAGAGACTGCCGTTGAGAATGAAAAAAAACGGAGGTGGGAGACACAGGTAACAAATCACAACTTTGTCTATAGGGCATTTAGAGTGAAAAAAAATGAAAGGCAATTTATGCATGGGGGAAATATATACTGCTTGCTAACCATGCTGAATGGGAGTTACGGAGACTAAACACACACACAAGCAATTTTCTTATAAAGGACCTTTGGTCCTAGGATTCATAAATCATGATGTTACTTATACTGCATAAAACACATTCCAATAAGCTAAGTGGTGACTATATGGGACTCAAAATGAGCATTTTTATAGGGGTAGGGCAACACAATACAAACTTATTGAACCCAAATTCTACCTGTATTTGAAAAATGAGTGAGACTGGCTAAAGGATCACTACCTTCTTCAATTTCTCATTTATTTCTCATAAATGTCTTTCATATAAATTTCCACTAAAAAGAGCAAATCTTTATTTAACTCTATCTAGACCTGTAGGCTTTCTTTGCAGAAGGAAAATAAGTAGAAGAATCTCACTCAACACACTTCTTCCATGCCCATAGCTGTTCTACTGTGAAGGCAGAGAAAGTCCCAGCCGGGCATGGTGGCGCATGCTTGTAATCCCAGTACTTGGGAGGCGGAGACCGGAGGTTCACTGCCAGCCTCAGCTACTTAGTGAGGCCTTTGCAACTTCGGGAGACCCGGTTTCAAAATAAAGTATAAAAAATAGGGCCAGGGATGTAGCTCTTAGGTAGAAAGCCCCTGGGTTCAATCCCCAGTACCGCAAAAAAAAAAAAAAGAGAAAGTCCTTTTATCATTTGCAAATAAAAATTCATTCTAGGTATCTAGGTACAACTAATTAATCACTTTTTTTTAAAGTCTGCCTATAAGGGCAGTGCATTTGGGCTGTAACATCAAGAGGAGCTACTGTACAACTGGATCCCACCCTACCCATCCAGTTTTCTTTCCCAACCTGCCTCTATAAGACCTAATGGTTAAAGAGGTCTGTGCTAGCTTTTATGCTTTCCACAGCTTTGTTTCCCTCACGTTCTTTTCTCCTTTTCCCCTATGCAAATGTTATCCATGTATAGCAAAGATGATCTTTTTTACCAAGTCTCCTCTGCCAGTTCTTCTTCTAAAGTTCTGAAATACTTAGTTCCTCTATCACCCTAGGCTCATCTTGGGCAATGCTCCCCATCACATACTCTACTCTGATCCCTCTGGACAGTGCCTAGTTCCAAGAACAAGCGGTGCACTCTCCTGCCTCTGGCTCTCCACACATGCCTTTCCCACCACTCCAATATGACTTCCCCTTACTCTGAATTGTCTTCCAGTCTCACCTCACTGTATTTCTAGTTTAGAACTATTCTTTGTGGAGCCTCTACTATGTGCCTGGCACACAGACTGGTATTGGGGATGCAGCTCTGAATGAAATGGCTGATGTCCCTGCTCTTTTGAGCTTATATGCCAGTAAGGGGAGACACAAAAATGTAAACAACTAATAAAACCATGGAAATACCATATAGTAATAAAAGCCACTGCTTCTCAGTTCCCCTTGCTGGATCCTCCTTATCATCCCTAAACTCTGAATGTTGAACTTTCCTATTACATGTAACCCATAGGTAATCTCACCTACTCCCAAGGAGTTAAAGTACTGTATTTGCTTCAAAGTAATTGGGGGAGGGAAAGTAACACAGGTGGAATCAGATTGGCTATGTGTTGATAATTGCTGAAGCTGGGTGACGAGTACATGAGGGTTCTTTATATAGTTCTTCCTACTTCTGTAAATATTTGAAACTTCCATGAAAAGCAAAAAAGGGAAACAAACATAAAGGAAAAATTGTGTTTAGAATACTATACACTAAATGACTCGAAATTTATATCTCCCACCTGGGCCTCTCTTTTTGTGTGTGTGTGATACTGGGGATGGAACCCAGGGGCATTCTACCTCCGAGGTATACCCCCAGCCCTATTTTATTCTTTTTTATTTTGAAACAGGGTCTCACTAAGTTGCTAAGGCTGGCTGCGAACCTGCAATCCTCCTGTCTCAGCCTCCCAAATACTGGGATTACAGGCATGCACCACCATGCCCAGCTCCACCTGGGCCTCTCGAACTACCATTTCACATATCCAACGGCTAGCTTCAGTTTCAAAGGCAAATGTTCAAAAGCAAACTTTTAATGTACTCCCTCCAAACCAAATGTGCTCTTCTTGAGTGTTCCTTATCTCCACAAAATACAATTCTATTCTTCCTATTGCTCAGACAAAAACCAGTGTGATTTTTGCTTTTTATTGGTGCATTGTATTTGTACATGATAGTAAGATACACAGTGATACCTTTGCATATGCACATAACATTATTTGGTCCCTTTCCTTCCTGGTACCTCCCCTCTTCCCGCCCCTGATTCCTTTCCACTGGCCTCTCTCCTAATTTTCATGAAGTGATGGGATGATTCTTGACCCTGATTTTTCTCACATGACCATCAAGCCCTTCAGAACATTCTACCAGCTTTGCTTTTGAAATACAACCAAAGGACGCCTCTTTGGTCCACTTTCACTACCACCCCAGTTCAAGCCCCCAGCATTTTTGCCTGAATTACTCCAATAGCCTAATTACTGCAATAGTTTCTTCCTATAGGAACCAGGGGTGTAACTTAAAAAACAAGCCACACCATCTTCCAAAGGCTTTTCAACTTATTCAGATATGTCCAAAGTCCTTACAAAATCCCTCCCCTTACCTCTCTGATTTCATCTGCCACTCCTCTCCCTTTGCTCATGGACCTCAGATTGTCCAACTTGTGCCCATTAATGGGTTATTTAGAACATCACTTCCAAGAGAGCAGGTTTTTCCTTTGTTCACCTCTCCATCCTCAGCATCTAGACCACTGCCTAGTGCACAGGAGGCATTAAATGTTAATACAGTACAATATTTGTTGAATGAAATAACACAGTGAATAGCCAGAGAAATGCAATAAGGACCTGATGGTTGAGCTGAATATGACGACGAATCAGCCATGCAGATTTAGGTGCAGAGACCTTCAGATAAATAGTGACTATAAAATACTAAGATGGGAACAAGCTTGACTTATCGAAATAAGAGGCAAAGCATATTTGGAGCATAGTGATGGAGGCAGAGCCCTGCAGGTAATGGTTTACAGTTTGCAACGGTAAGTCGGTGGACGGCCTTAAACAAAGGAATAACGAGGTCTGGTTATGGGCTTGCTTTGAAAGTACAGCTGATAGGGTTTATGGATAAACGGTTATGTAGGAAGTGAAGGATCTAAGGATTACTCCTCCCTGCACTTTTGGATTAAGCAACCGAAGGATGATGCCGTTACTGAGATGGGTAAGATTGAGGGAGGGATAGTTTCGGCCAGGAGAGTGAAATTTCAGATGACCATGTACAAGGCAGTGTGGTGCTCATCAAAGACATCAGGGCAGCGGACGTTCATGTACTGTATACATAAATAGGAACCCAACATCGCTGGAAACAGATTACTGAAACAATCATTTGTTCCTTAATCAGCTCAGAGAGAAGAAAGGCAGACCACCCGAGCAGCAGACTGGCGTCGGGGCAGGTGTGTCCACTCCAGGGGGCGTCTTGAGCGGCACCACCCGGGCTTGGCCCAACCTCCCCGCCAGCTCTCCCGAGGCAGCACAATCGGGGAGGTGGAGTAAGACGAGCACGTACCCACCGGCCCAGCGCCTCTCTTAGGTCTTCCTCCGCAAACTGCCTCCGCCTAGCAAGGATCGCCGCTCCCGGCCCTCGAGCCCACACCCCGCCGCGCGCATGCGTGGGAAGCACGCTCGGGACGTCACCTCGCTCCGGAAGTCTTCGCAGGCGTCGGCGCAGGGGCCGCCGGGAAAACGCCGCGGCCGGGGGGCGTGGCGGAGGGGCCCGTGGGCGGGCCCGCGGCCGAGGCGGGGCCGGACGGTCCCTGTGCACTGGTCGGGGCCTGGCTCGCGGCCGGCGGGCTCTGACTGGCTGGAGGCCGGCGCCTTCCGCGTGGCGCCGGAAGAACACCAAGCGGAAGGCGGGAGGAGGGAGCAGCCGGCAGCACAGGAAGCCCGAGGGGGCGGCTGCGTGCGGACCAGACGCGCGGCCCGGTGAGCCCCGCACGCCGGCTCTCCGCCTCCGAGCCCACCCGGCGGCCTCTCCCCGGCGCTTCCCGGGCCCTCGCGAGCGAGTGCGCCTGCCCTCCGCGCGCCTCTCCGCCGTCCCCGCGCCGGCCGGCGGCCCGACAGTGCCTTCCCGCCCGGCATCTAGGCTCGACTGCGCACCGGCGGCAGCATGTCGCGGCGGCGGCACAGCGACGAGAACGACGGTGAGTGCTCTCGGCCCGGCTACCGGGCCGTGCCCGCTGGAAACCGAGTTGGGCTTCTTTGGTCCTTGGGTCTCGTCTCGAGGGAAGGGGCGTGAACCCTCCCCCGGGAGCGTTCGGGAGCCTTGCAGGGAAGGGGTTGGCCCAGCGCCGTGTGGCCGGGCGGCTCCTGAAAGCGTCCACCCGCGCCGCCCCAGCTCCTTTAGTCCTGGGGAAAAGAGGCTTGACGAACCCGGTGGACAGACCCTTGGGTCTAAGGACGCTCCAGGATCTGGCCCTGCACCGCCGAGCAGGAAAGTGCACCTGTGTCTGTACTCCAGCCTCTTAGGTTCCGTGACGGGGACCCACCGATCCTAGTGTTTCGTTTTAATCCTCAAAGGTGCACCTGAGAAGCGTTCTCGGAAAACTTTACTGGAAGAAAAGAACAAAGCCTTGACAAGGTGTAAGGAATTGCAGTCTGAACTCCACTCCCTACCAGCCATACGTTGGTTTGCCCTTTTCAGGCTGCAGGGAAAGAGTTTTGTCTCTTACCCACGCCCAAGAGGTCACTAATAAACATACTCGTGTTACCTTAGATTAGGATGTTTCCACAGTGTAAAAAAAAGAACAAGGGCTCTCATGTCCATTTGGACAGTTGTGTTCATGGACGTCATGGTGTTGCCATCATAAAAACTAAGAATGATTTTGCTAGTTTAAACAGAAAAGGGTGCTTGCTATACACATAAGCATTAAAATCAGTCAATAACGCATTCATATATAAATGAGTGGAGTTTAGATAATCCTATTGTTACAGTTTAGTGCATAGATTATTAAAGGCAATACCGCCCCTGGGGAGGGGGGATGCTGGACAGATGGGGTGGGGGGAAGGTAGTAGTTTCCAGTGCAATTAGGGGGCTGTTGAATAAAAATAAGGAGGCAATGGAAGGGCCCAGAGGGGCGCTTAATAATTTTTTTTTTTTTTTCTGAAAAGGGGGGGGATAAACTAAGTTTGAGACTCTGGTTTAGTGCATTGTTCCTTGAATAGAGTGTGGAAATGGTTGAGGCAAAACTTTGGAAGCAGAGGATTTAGGTTGAAAGCCAGACCCTACTAGTTATTTACTCTGTGATCTTGCCCAGGTTTATTTCTTTGTTAACCTTAGTCTGTAATATAGAAGTAATGACATTTAGCTCTTCTGGTTTCTGTGAGGATTAAATGAGATTATACAACAAATGGCTCATGCTCGTGTTTATCATTTAATGTGTTAGAGGTGATAAACACTGGCAGATGTCAACAAAGTAAGAAAAAACAAATTTTAAATTGAGTAAGTTTTCTTTACTAACATTTTTCTCTCCTGAAATGTTGAGGCAGTTAGGGATGGGGGCAGAATCACCTGTATTTAGTTTTAGCAGTGAAACACCAGATTTTTGCTAGGGCCTGGCTTGAGAGAGTGTTCTAGTTCAGTCTTTTCATCTCATATACAAGGGTCTAGAGACTGAGTGTCATTAACATGGAGACACAGCTTTGAGTGCCCAGACATACCAGTAAGAGCAAGTCTTTGATTTTGAACACAGGAAGCTACTTGTACAACCTCTGTATTTGGCTTAGATTACAAGTTTTGTATGCTTGGTATTTGACTAATCAAAAACTTACTTGCTTGAGGTTATCACTTGAGTTTTAAAGAATTTGAGTCATTTCTTCTCTTCATTTTCTTTGCTCATCTTTTGCTTTCTTTTCTCTATCCATTCTTGTCCATCTTACTCCTAGGGCAGAGGAAATGTCACTAGAGGGCAACCTGGAAAACTGGAATATGACTATGTAGAAAGATAACTTTTGCTTTGGTTATTAGGAGGCTTACATAACTTTCTTGGAGTTGGCTTCCTTTATACTCCAGCTGGCAGTTAATCACTGTCCATTTGGGTCTTACAGAAACCTCAGAGTAAATAAGACAAAGATGTAAAATAAGGCATTCCCTTATTTTATTTTATTTTATTTTATTTTATTTTATTTTTGTGGTACCGGGGATTGAACGCAGGGGCGTTCTACCTCCGCGCTACACCCCCGGCCCTATTTTTTATGCTTTATTTTGAAACCGGGTCTCACGAAGTTGCGGAGGGCCTCACTAGGTAGAGAGAGAGAGACAGAGAGAGAGCAAGAGCTGAGGCTGGCCGCGAACCCGGATCCTCCGGTCTCTGCCTCCCAAAGTACGGGGATTACAAGCGTGCGCCACCACACCCGGCTGCATTCCCTTATTTTAATAGTTAAACTAATTTAGTAGTGAATAGTAGGGGAGAGGCAATTTATAGTTCCTCTTTGGTAATATGCCAAACCTGGAACTTTCATAAATTGCCACAATTTGGGTAATGATCAGCTAGGGTTTGCCCTAAACAGTGATCTGAATCAAGAAGTTTGGGATGCTTTTCTTTTAGTTAGGCATCTACTAATTTTTTTTAAAAATAAGAAAGAAGCTTAAATATTGTAAAGTATCCCAATGTGTAGGTTATATGCAAATACCATGCCATTTTTTATGAGGGACTTGAGCATCCTCAAATTTTGGTATTTGGGGAGGGGGTGGTGGTGTTCTAGAAGGGGATCCAGTTCCCCTTGGATACAGGGTATTATCAATCAGGACTTGTCAAGCAGTCTCTAGGGCAGTAGACAATATAAAGGTGGAGTCTCTAGTACGGAGACAAAAAAGTATAGTGTATTGTATGGTCACAAGTAACTGAAGAAAATAAAAGTCAGGTAAAGGGCACAAAGACTGCTGTGAGGGAGAAGTTGGTCAGGGAAGGCCTTACTGAAGATGGCATCTAATCAAGGACCTGCAGGACATATGGCAACAAGCCATATGGCTATATAGGGGAAAGCAGTGGTACAAACAAAGGGGGAATGCTGAGTGCAAGGGCCTTACAGCTAGAGTGCTCCAGTCATGTCATGTTCACCACACAGCAGGAAGGCCAGTGTTGCTGGAACAGAATGAGTGAGGCAGAAGTTGTAGAAGATAGCAGAGTCAGACCTTATGGGGCAATTTTAAAATACTTCTATGTTGAAAGTAGGCTCCAAGATTCATGGAGATGGGATTAGGAGACTAGTTCATATAGTAGTCAATTCATAAACAAGGAAAGGGAAATCCTAAACAGTAATATGTATGTCCAATGCAAAATCTAATTCATTGCTTAGACTCCTTAAAAATATCTCTCAAGTTTTTCAGTTACTGTAGGATGCACACTCTATAGGTGTTAAAGACATTCTTTTGTTCTGTTAAGAAAGGATTTAGATTGTTCAGAATCCTAGCCAAAAGCCATATAGCCCCATTTACTTAGAGTTAGATCATTTTAGATTGTGACTTATTTTTTACTTAACTATAGGAAAAAGATAAATGAATAGACGTGAAAGAGTTTGTTGTTCTGAGGGAGAGTATACTTTGTTTCAGAAGTGAATCATCTCTGGTTTTATTGGGGTTTTTTTTGTGGTACTGGGGATTGAACCCAGGGGCATTCTACCTCTGAGCTACACCCCAGCCCTATTTTTTCTTTATTTTTTGAAACAGGGTCTCACTAAGTTGCGGAGGGCCTCACTAAGTAGCTGAGGCTGGCCGCGAACCGGGATCCTCTGGTCTCAGCCTCCCAAGTACTGGGATTAGAAGCGTGCGCCACCACGCCTGACTGAATTACCTGTTTTTTTGTTTTTTTGTTTTTTTGTTTTTGCGGTACCAGGGATTGAACCCAGGGGCGTTCTACCTCCGCGCTACACCCCTGCCCTATTTTTTTATACTCTATTTTGAAACCGGGTCTCACGAAGTTGCAGAGGGCCACCCGAAGTTGCAGAGGGCCTCACTAAGTAGAGAGAGAGCGAGCTGAGGCTGGCCGCGAACCTGGATCCTCCGGTCTCCGCCTCCCAAAGTACTGGGATTACAGACGTGCCCCCACCACGCCCAGCTTGAATTACCTGTTTTAATCTGCAGGGTCTGGATACCTTACTTTTCTCTTTTACCTTGTTGGATTTTTCAATTTTCTTTTTCTTTTATAGGGTTGGATTTTGTTTTCGACTTTGTGGGTCCAAAATTTTTATAGTACATCTAATTCTAATAGGGGTAGAAGTAATACAGTGTATCCATATAAAATTAGGCTGGGGATGTAGCTCATTAGTAGAATGCATGCCCCCCCCCCAAGGTATTAAATAAAATTAGGATTGCCTTATAGGGGAAAGTGTATTTGGTGTATTAAGGCTCTTTCAGATGGGTTTAATAAAGACCTGTTTCTCTCTTCTATACTAGCCAAGTGTGTCAGAGTGAAGTAGCACTGTATAACTTTATAGAGTTTTTACATAGTTTTGTTTTACTATGAAATCTATTCTTGCTAATGGCGCTACCATAGAGATGTTTTCTTGAGGACATGTGAAAACATTCAGCTAATTGCCCAAATTTTTTTTGTTTTTTGGTTTTTTTTGTGTGTATGTGTGGTACTGGGGATTGAACCCAGGGGCATTCTACATCCGAGCTACATCCCCAGCCCTATTTTTAATTCTTTATTTTGAAACAGGTCTCACTAAGTTGCAGAGGGCCTCACTAAGTAGCTGAGGCTGGCTGCAAACCTGCGATCCTCCTGTCTCAGCCTCCCAAGTACTAGGATTACAAGTGTGTGCCACCACACCCGGCCCAAATGTTACTTTTAATTATGGTGTTTTATTCTACTTCTCTGTGCTCTCACCCAAGTTTTCTTCTGAATTCAGTATCTTCTTACTGTCCATAAGTTCAAACTGTCTGTAGTTCCCTCTCCCCTTTGTATCCTCTTGCATATCAGATGAAAGTGGGGTATCCCTTACTTCTTGTTACTTTCTTTTTTTGTGGTACCGGGGACTACACCCCTGGCCCTATTTTTTTATCCTTTATTTTGAAACCAGGTCTCATGAAGTTGCAGAGGGCCTCACTAAGCAGCTGAGGCTGGCCACAAACCTGATCCGGTCTCTGCCTCCCAAGTACTGGTATTACAAGCGTGCGCCACCACGCCCAGCCTTACTTCTTACTACTTTCTATCTCCTGTTCTCCAAATAAATCTTGTCCTTCTGTATAACCTAATGAAAAAGTTTGCAATTCAGAGAGATTACTTTGTACCTGTATTTTCTCATTTTTTCCTCTGAAATTCTGCCTTCTCTCCCTGCAACATTCTTTTCCCCTTGTCAAGCTCACCAGAGGGCTTGTTTTAAAGTCAGGTATGATTCCAAACTGGAACAAGCCAGCCAGAGAGTTGTTAGGAAGACTGTGGAGGTTAGTGAAGTAGATGGGTCAGAAAGAAGGGAACAGTGCTAAGGTTTAAAAAACAACAGCTCTCACTCTGCTAATTTAAAGCATCTGCATTCTTCCAACCTCTCTGAAATCTGGTTCTGAAGAATACTATCAGTATATTCTGCTTTCCAGAACAGGCTTTCTCATCATCAGCATTTGGGCTGGATTTAGAGATGTCCTATGCAATGTGGGATGTTTAGCAGCATCCCTGGCCTCTACCTGCTAGATGCCAGTTCACACCACCCCAGTCGTGAAAACTAAAACTGTCTCCAGAGATTGCCAGATCCACACCCAGTTAAGAACTCTAAAAGAAGGCTATTTCAACACCCTTGCTGACAGCTTAAATAAACATTGCATCAAATAGGCAGATTTGTTTTTCAGTGAATGAATGTTGGAAATAAAAGACCTTTGTGTGAAAGATGGTGTTTTGGGTAGTAGACCCTTAATAAAGATGATGGGGCGTAGGTTTGGTAGATACTTAAGAATCAGGGTCACTGATCCCTCTAAGCCACACATGCCTACAGCTTTACACGGGCAGATATCTTCAGGAATACATCTTAGCTGTCCCTCTGTGTGCATGTTATGCTTTTTGTGGCCTTATCCCTGCAGAATTATATTCAGTTGTTATTTAAACCAAATTATAATGGTAATTAGTGGTATTGGAAGTCAAAGCACTGTGTAGCCTTTTATGGTACATCCCTCTAGTCCTATCTGGATAGCAGTAGATTGGTTTTATTCAGTTTAAGTTCATGTGGTACCTAAAGATCATTTCAGTCATTGAAGATATTTTTCACATCCCAAACTTAGAACAACCAGGAGCTGTGTTTTATGAAAGGCACCATACATTTTAAGTCAGATATTCCAGAGGCAAGTGAGTGATTATGAACTCAGTAAAAAATGTTCAATTTCATTAACTGTTCAGGTCTATAAAAAATTGAAGTTATATGTAACTTGCTATTATGTAACCCTATATCCAACTATAGAGTTTCATTATTAAGATACTAAGCAGCCGGGCTGCACGCTTGTAATCCCAGTACTTTGGGAGGCGGAGACCGGAGGATCCGGGTTCGTGGCCAGCCTCAGCCCTCTCCCTCTCTCTCTCTCTCTCTCTCTCTCTCCCTCCTTCCCTCCCTCCCTCTCTCTATTTAGTGAGGCCCTCTTCAACTTCATGAGACCCGGTTTCAAAATAAAGTATAAAAAATAGGGCCGGGGGCGTAGTGCAGAGGTAGAGCGCCCCTGCGTTCAATCCCCAGTACCGCAAAAAAAAAAAAAAGATAAGACTATTGCTTTCTTGTCTACATGCTGTCCTAATAATATAATTGCTGGAAATTGAAAATTAAATTATAGATTAGCTAACATTGTGTACCATCATTTTCATACTTAATACTATTATTTTAATTTTTAAAATCTTGTGTTATTCCACAAAAGAATTTAAGGTGGGTATGTTAAGATTCTTTGAATGATAGTTTTTTTTAATGAGTCAGGATCAGTAATTATTCATTTGGTAAGAGCAGGGAATCATAAAGTATATGATACTTTTTTTCTACCAGTTATTTGATAGAGCACTCATGATTTTTCTTTCTATGTGTATGCTGATTATAGTTCTCAAACCAAAACTATTAATTGAAGAATAACAGCTTTCTTTTTTTAAACAAAAATTTCCAAAGCATTCAACTTGATTTTGTATCCTTATTTAACCAGTTTACATAATAATTAAGTTAATCATTAGGTTAATAAATACTACTGGCACTAGCAGATTTAGGAACTTGCAGCTGAGGATCAGTAAACTACTTATGTTAAAAGAATGGGAGTAGCAGTACATGAATGTTCGTGCCATTCTAGCATGTGCACAGAAATGGAATGGACTTGCATAACTCCAATAGCACTATTCACACAGAATTTAACGTAAATAATGCCTCCCAAAGTAATTGTTTGTGGTAGCACTGGGAATAGAGACTTGTTGCTTACTCTAGCCTAATCAGAATGAAGGATCATTTAAGAGCTTCTCCCCTGTGTCAGAACAAAAGTAGAGCCTGGTAGAAAAGAAATTAACACTTAAAAGCTTGAAGTAGAATTTGTGATAGCAGATTCATCATGTAATGTTAAATTTTTTCATGTTGCTTAAATAGGTGGACAGCCTCACAAAAGGAGAAAGACCTCTGATGCAAATGAAACTGAGGATCGTTTGGAATCTTTAATATGCAAAGTGGGAGAAAAGGTATGCACCGTAATAGGCACAGATTACAATGGGTTTAGGGTTTTGATTGACTGCTTTGATTAATTTCTGCAGCTGAAAACTGGGTATTCTAAGTTTTAGGTAAAGCGTGTATTGCCATGCATCCATATCCCAAAGTGCATGTTGAAACCCCTGAGATGCAGATAATTCAGAGTTTTTAGTGATTAGTAGTTTTCATACATGAGTGTTAGAAGGGACCTAGGGAATGGTCCTCTTAGTTTATAAACCTAAACCAGACCTAGATATCAGGTAATGTGCCCCAAGTCAAACACTAAAGTAGTAAAAGAAATAGAATAAAATGATATCCTTCCATTTCTAATACTCTGCTTAGACTGCTTATTTTTAAGTTTTTATTCATTATCTTTTCATGGATTTCTGAAGAACAATAACTACCTGAATTGATTTGTACTAACTTTGTCATAGTGCCTTATGCATATAAGCCCTTACCTTTTTTATGGTCATTTAGAAAATTTTATTTTAATTCACTAATTGCTAAGTACTTGACAGATACTTAATGTGGTTTCCTCTACAGAGTGCCTGCTCTTTGGAGAGCAACCTCGAAAGTTTGGCTGGTGTTTTGGAAGCTGATCTTCCTAACTACAAGAGCAAGATCTTAAGGCTTCTTTGTACAGTGTATGTATGCAAAAGATTTATGAATCCAGGTGATAATGTATTATCTACTCTTAAATGCTTTGGGAAAGGTTCAAAAGATATGCATATATCCATATATCATTGACTTTCTGTCAGGAAATTTGTACAAGTGGAATGACCTTTGCTCCTGTGGTAAACTTTTTATTAAGGGATAACTAGAACTAAGGTTGAGCATTTTTCTTTTGTTTTTTAGAACTTTAGAATTATTTGAATTGACTTTGTGAATGAGAAAGTAGATGCTCATTCAGAGACTTTTTTTTGAGCAAGTACATTTAAATGTATAAAATACAGTTTGGGTTATATTTTTTTAACCAGTGGTACCAAACAAATCTGAGAACTGGTAACTCAAATAATAGCCCTTCACAGAAGACTGAGGATGCTTTTGAAGCTATTAATAGGCATAATCTTTTTCTGAGTTAGGTTATCATTTCATTTACTTTAAAATAATTTTTAAATACTTATACTTGTAACTCACAGCCAGGCGTGGTGGCACAGGCTTGTAATACCAGTACTGGAGAGAGGCTGAGACAGGAGGATTGCAGATTCGAGGACAGCCTCAGCAAGTAGTGAGACACTCATCAACCTAGTGAGACTCTGTTTCAAAATAAAATAGGGCTGGGGGTATAGCTCTGAGGTAGAATGCCCCTTGGTTCAATCCCCAGTACCACAAGAAAAATAAAAAATACTTGTAACTCATTTTTTAAATTTAAAAATATACATACGAAGTAAAACTATCAGTGGGTTTCATTTGAATCTGATAGTTAAAGTACGGTTAGTTTCCATTTTATTATTTTATTTTATTTATTTTGGTACTAGGAATTGAACCCAAGGGCAGTTTTTTGAGCTACATCCCCAGCCCTATTTTATTTTTTGTTTAGAAACAGTGTCTTGCTAGGTTGCTAAGGGTCTCACTAAATTGCTGAGGCTGTCCTTGAACCTGTGATCCTCCTGTCTCAGCCTCCCAAGTACTAGGATTACAGGCATGAGCCACTGCCCAACAAGTTTTGAGTTTTTAAAAAGAATCCAATTAATATTCAGGAAGACATGTCCTTAGACTAGGAAACTGTTAAGTTAAATCATTTTGCCATAGTTATCCCTAGGATATCTTCTGTTTTAAAAGTATTTATTAGAGAATCGAGTATTTACACTTAAACTCTGTTAGAAGCCATGTTTGTTTGTTTAAGGCTGGGCTGGTATTGCTTGGCAGTGTTCTTTTTTATTTTTGACTTAGGGAAGGCTTCAGAGAGCATGGTTTACTGTCAACACAAGTTTTTTTTTTTTAAAAAACCTGAAGTGTCCCTAATACTCTGCCAAGTATCTTAGGAAAACATAAAATATATAAGAGAAGACAGGTGTGGTGGCACATGCCTATAATCCCAGTACTTGGGGGGCTAAGACAGGAGGATCACAAGTTCAAGGACAGCCTGAGCAACATATTGAGACTCTCAGCAACCTAGTGAGACCCTGTTTCAAAACAAAAAAATAAAAAGGTCTGGGTTCAATCCCCCACCCAAAAAAAAAGTGTGACAGAATCCCTTCTTCACTGAATTATCCTGAGTTCTTACTTGCTTTTCTTTTTGAGGTCATTTCTAAAAGCTGACTAAATTAGGAAGCGACATTTGCTTTTTTTAAAGTTTATTATTATAATCCTTTTCTCTACATTTCAAATAACTTTAATGAAATCAACACACTTGGCGTAAGCAACTGAGATGTAACCAAATCTTAATTATATCAGAGTACCCTGATAAGAATTCAACAGTTTAACTGATAGAAACTTAGTTGGAATTCATTTTAATTCTTTATCTTTTCTCAGCAACTAAAATAGTGTTTCTCAAAGTGGAATTCTGGTCTCGTGACATTTGGTTAGCTCATTTTAGAAACTCAGAATGTTTTGTTCCCCCTTAATGATTCTGCATTAAAGAAACTTGTTTCACCCAGCATTTCATGATACTTTACCGTGGAAACAATTTTATGTAGAATTGCTGTTCAAGTCCACTAAACACATTTGAAGAAAAACTGGTCTAGCATTATATTTCCTTCAGTGTGATGACTTTAGAATTAGACTGTTTTACTCCCACGCCCCTTTGTGGTGCTCAGGATAGAACCCAGGACCTTGCTCATGTTAGACAAGTGCTTTACTACTGAGCTACATCCCCAGCATGTATTATTTTCTTAACTCTCGGGTTGAGGAACTAAAACCAGAATGAAAACTTATGGGGCCCACGTATGCAACTCTTAATGAGATGTATGCCTTTTTTGAAGTTTTAAAAACATGGTTAAAAATATTTGTGCCCAAATTTAATAGGATGATAAAAGGTTTATATAATTTCAGCAACTTAATATATTGCCATTATTTGGGGGTTTTCTTGTTGTATGGGTTCTCAAATCAGTGCACGTCTGTTACCTGAGAAGTTGACAATTTATACAACATTAGTTGGACTGCTGAATGCCAGGAATTACAACTTTGGTGGCGAATTTGTAGAAGCCATGATTCGTCAACTTAAAGAATCATTGAAAGGAAACAATTATAATGAAGCAGTATATTTGGTAAGTTACTACTTTTTTTATATTATGACTTAGTGTTGGAATGGAGGGAAGAAGTGAACTACGACCAGATAATTTATCCTTTCTCTTGAAATACAGTCCCCTAATCAATTCCAATAACTGTTCTTTGAAAACAGTTTTCATTCAAGGGACCACAGACCTCATTACCTCATTGCTTGTTTTTACTCTGAATCCTAACCGACCTCCCTATAGCATGTGTTTTGTTACATTGCTTTCTTACATCACTTGGTTTCTGCAGCACCAGTTATTTCAGGACCTCCTGCTGCCCCTGCCTTGTATTCCTCAGTCTTCTACTGGGTCATCTTCCTTTGTCCCTTACATTTTTGTGTTTCTTAGGATTCCATCCTTACTTCACTTTTAAACACTGTCTCCTAAATCATTCTCATTCTCTGTCATGGTTTCATAAACCAAGTTTATTTTGGTGATGCCCCCAAGCCTGTAACTGAATCTCCAACTTCACCCTTTGTCCTGAGCTTCAGACTTGTGTCCCAGATTCTACATGCATGGCTATAAGGTACTTTACCTGGAAGTTCTTAAATTAGTATATTATTTATACCCCCTTTCCTTCTTTGCTCTCCCCACTCATTCACAGTGGTCACTGTCTACTGGGCAGCTCATCTAGAAACCTGAGCATTAGTTTTTGTCTTCCCTTTGCCTCCTACTGCAAGTGTCTCCAAGCTCTGTCAATTCTACCTCCTAAATTTCTCTGAAATCTGTCTTCTTTGTCTCCAGAGTTTCTAGCATAATTCATGCCTTTCTTATGTTCCTAACTGCCTCTTACTTTACTTCATCTTCTGTAGTGGCACCAGAGTGGTCTTTATGTTCTGTAACTAGGCTCATGTTGGTTACTGGTTTAAAACCTCAGTTCCTTCTTCTTGTCTCCAGTGGGTGGTCTAAAAACTTGCTGCATGAGCCGGGCGTGGTGGCGCACGCTCCTAATCCCAGTACCTGGGAGGCTGAGACTGAAGGATCCAGATTCCCGGCCAGCCTCAGCTACTTAGTGAGGCCCTCTGCAACTTAATGATACCCTGTTTCAAAATAAAGAATAAAAACTAGGGCTGGGGGTGTAGCTTGGAGGTCGAATGCCCCTGAGTTCAATCCCCAGTACCGCAAAAAAAAAGAGGTGCACAAAATGATTCATTGGGTTATAGGAAGTAAATATTAGAACTCTTATTCTTGGATGGAGATGGAATTAAGCCTTACTAATACTTAATACATAGGTTAGCAGTGATCCATTGTATTTCATAAATAAATATGCATATGTTAGAGATATGTGATCAGATTATTTTTTACTGAGTACACAATCAGAAAACTTTGAACACCCACCATGCAATAAGATTAATGTTCAGATTCTTTAGCCTGGCCTTTCATTATTGCCCAAGTCTATTTCTCTATCCTTGCCTGCCCATATACGCTTCAGCTATATCAAAATTACTTGAAGATACCTGGATGCACCTTTTTTTTTAAACTGCTGGCCAGAATGCCCCCCTTGCTCACCATTTGAGTAGTACTTTTCTGATTTTTTTTTTTTTTTTTTTTTTTTTTTTTTTTTTTTTTTTTTTTTTTTTTTTTTTTTTTTGCAGTACTGGCGATTGAACCCAGGGGCATTCTACCTCTGAGCTACACGCCCAGCCCTATTTTTTATCCTTTATTTTGAAACAGGGTCTCACTACGTTGCAGAGGGCCTCACTAAGTAGCTAAGGCTGGCTGTGAACCTGGATCCTCCAGTCTCAGCCTCCCAAGTACTGGTATTACAAGTGTGCGCCACCACGCCCGGCTTCTGATCTTTTCAACCTAGCCGAATTGTTATCTCCTCTGGTGCTTTTCCCTGCTCCATTTGTCATGATTCCTAGGTACTTTTTCTTTCGTGGTACCAGGGATTGAATCCAGGGGCGTTCTACCTCCGTGCTACACCCCCGGCCCTATTTTTTATACTTTATTTTGAAACCGGGTCTCACGAAGTTGCGGAGGGCCTCACTAAGTAGAGAGAGAGAGAGAGAGAGCGAGAGCGAGAGCGCTGAGGCTGGCCGCGAACCCGGATCCTCCAGTCTCTGCCTCCCAAAGTACTGGGATTACAAGCGTGCGCCACCACGCCCGGCCTGATTCCTAGGTACTTTTTAATTTACCTTTTAGTATCAGTCATCCCTTTGCATTGAGATTGGTATTTGTCCCAATATACCAAGTCCTCTATAAGGCATTTAATAGTGCTCAGCAGTGGCATACAAAAGAGACCCCATAAATATCTTCCATAATTTCCATTTCTGTAGTTAAATTCATAGCCAAACAGAAAAGGAGATTTTAAGCTGAAGTAGCTAGAATATTTTATTGTTTGGGTTCTTTGTGGGGGGGGGGGTTCTGGGGATTGAAGACAGGCATTCTACCTCTGAGCTACACCTCCAGCCCTGTTTTTTTGTTTTTTTTTGTTTTTGTTTTTGTTTTTTTTTTGCTTTGAAACAGGGTCTCACTAGGTTGCTGGGAGTCTCCCTAAATTGCTGAGGTGGTCTCCAACCTGAGATCTTCCTGTCCCAGCCTCCCAAGTACTGGGATTACAGGCGTGCAGCTCAGTTTGGGTTCTTAATGTAGCATAGCATGGAAACCTGTAAGTTCAGATTCCTGTCCATCATAGAGTCTCTGTCACAACTCCTCAGTTCTGCGATTATAACAGAAAAGCACCTATAGTCAATTAATAACTGAATTGGCATGGCTGTGCTCCAATAAAAGTTTACTTATAAGTACTGAAATTTGAATTTCATAATACATGTTTCAAAATATTCTTTTGATTTTTTTCAAGCATTAAAAATCCAAAAACTATTTTTTATTCCCAGGCTGTGCAAAAACAAGTAGAAGACTAGATTCAGCTCTTGGGCTATAGTTTTCAAACTATAGTTTAGGCCATTGCAAAATTGGTTATTTTAGCCAGGTGTGGTGGCACATGCTTATAATCCTAGTACTTGGAAGGCAGAGACAGGAGGATCACAGGTTTATAGCCAGCCTCAGCAACTTAGCAAGGTCCTCTGCAACTGAATGAGACCCTGTTTTTCAAATAAAAATATAAAATAGTGCTGGGAAGTGTTGCACAGAGGTAGAATGCCCCTGGGCTCAATTCCCAGCAACACACACACACACACTCACACAGATTGCTTATTTTGTGATTACTATTAAGGATATTTAGATTTAATAGCAGAAACTGTTTGCCTCAACAGGTCCGTTTTTTATCTGATCTTGTGAACTGTCATGTGATTGCTGCCCCATCAATGGTTGCTATGTTTGAAAATTTTGTAAGTGTAACGCAGGAAGAAGATGTGCCTCAGGTAAGAGCAGCACTTACGCTGAATCTTGTTCCTATAATACTGTACCAGGAATTTTTCACTTGGTAACCCTTTAAAAATATGCAAAAAGTAACAGATTATCATACTCTAAATGCTTAATATCTAAAATGCAAGTCAGCTGGCATACTGATGGGTTCTCTTGACAACTATCTGTAAATTCAAATGATTCCATCTAGGATTAGAATAGTATCTAGAAATGCTCTGAGTGAGCCAGATGTTTTATTTAAGCTCTATTAAAGAGCTTCCATAGGATTTCACTTAAGAATGAATAAAATGCAAGTGAAAATTAACTAACACATATATTAAACTTACCTTTTTAAAAATTCTTTAGGTGCGACGGGATTGGTATGTGTATGCATTTCTGTCATCTTTGCCCTGGGTTGGAAAGGAGTTGTACGAAAAGAAAGATGCAGAGATGGACCGCATCTTTGCCAACACTGAAAGCTATCTTAAGTAAGGGCACAGCTTATAGTACTCTTTGTTGCTTAGGTAAAGGATATCTTACTGATGTTATATCTATTAGCAGTACTATTTGAGTTTGGTTTCTTAAAAAAGCTATAGAGTGCCGGGCGTGGTGGCGCACGCTTGTAATCCCAGTACTTTGGGAGGCGGAGACCGGAGGATCCGGGTTCGCGGCCAGCCTCAGCTCTCTCTCTCTCTCTCTCTCTCTCCCTGTCTCTCTCTCTCTCTCTCTCTACTTAGTGAGGCCCTCCACAACTTCGTGAGACCTGGTCTCAAAATAAAGTATAAAAAAATAGGGCCGGGGGCGTAGCGCGGAGGTAGAACGCCCCTGCGTTCAATCCCCGGTACCGCAAAAAAAAATAAATAAATAAAGAAAGAAAGAAAGAAAGAAAGAATAAAAAAAGGACTGGGGGTGTAACTCAGATGCAGAATGCCCCTGGGTTCCATCCCCAGTACCGCAAAAAAAATAAAATAAATAAAATAAAACAATAAAAATAAATCTGAAAAATTAAAAAATAAGAAGTAAAATAGGGCTGAGTCTGTAGGTTAGAAATAGAATGCCCTTGGGTTCAACCCCCAGCACCAAAAAATAAATAAAAATAAAATAGGGCTGGGAGTGTGCTGCCTTGGAGGAAGAATGCCCCTGGGTTCAAGTCCCAGCAGCACACACACAAACACACACACACACACACACACACACACACACACTTGTCCTGAATAATGAAAACATGGGCACTACAGGACAATATTGTTTTGTGGAATTACATAAGGAATAAGCCTTAAATGAGCTTCCACTCAGCTTTTTCTGTCAGAAGTCTTATCTCTGGGTCTAGCCAAACTGCTTGCTGGCTAAGGGAAGTTGTCTTTAAGACCCAACAAAGGGCCGAGAGTGTGGAGGCGCACACTAGTAATCCCAGTACTTGGGAAGCTGAGACAGGAGGATCGCAGGTTCGAGGTCAGTCTCAGTAACCTAGCGGGACCCTGTTTCAAAATAAAATAAAATAAATAAATAAATATGGCTGGGGGTGTTGAATGCCTCTGGGTTCAATCCCCAGCACCACAAAAAAAAAAAAAAGAAAGGTTATGATTCCAAGAGAATTTTCCCCAACCAGCAAATATTCACTGTGGGTATGCTGTATGTAAGCTCTGAACAATGTTAGTTCCCAATATATATATATTTTTAATTAATTCTAACACTTAATTATTCATAGTGCTGTACGAGGCCCACACAAAGACTGCTGCACAGACACTATCTCTGTCCAATATGTGCTTAACATCTGGTGGTTTCTTTTTTTTTTTTTTTTTTGCGGTACCGGGTATTGAACCCAGGGGCGTTTTACCTCCAAGCTACACCCCCAGCCCTATTTTTTTATACTTTTATTTTGAAACCGGGTCTCACGAAGTTGTGGAGGGCCTCACTAAGTAGCTGAGGCTGGCCACGAACCCGGACCCTCCAGTCTCCGCCTCCCAGGTACTGGGATTACAAGCGTGTGCCACCACGCCCGGCGACATCTGGTGGTTTCTAAAAGTGTCCACAAACTATTTGACACTCCTCCCATTAAAATGGGGAAGCTAACTGGAACACGGGCCAGAATTCCTGGCTTCTCAGAAGCAGAACGTGGTGGAAGGTACGCTTTGTGACTTCCACCTGCCTCTTGTGCTCTTGAAATGAGAGGCTTTGAAACCAAGGTGCCACACTGTAGGGAAGACACATGGGGGTGTCCAGATGCCAGCCCCAGCTAGACCCGCCACCAACACCCAGAACCAACCGTCAGACAAGTGAGCGAAGGAGCCTGCAGATTGCTTCAGCCCACCTGCAAGTCTTCCCCCAGGGCAGCAGGCCTAGCCCTGCTACTGGGCACTGTCTGAATTCTTGACACATAGACATCAGGAGAGACCACAAGTAATTTTTACTCTCTGTGATGTAGGATAGAAGAAATAAGTAGGAGTCAGGCGTAATGGCACATGCTTGTAATCCCAGTACTTGGGAGGCTGAGACAGGAAGATCGCAAGTTCGAGGACAGCCTCAGCAACTTAGTGAGACCCTCCACAACTTAGCAAGATCCTGTTCCAAAATAAAAAATAAAATCAAGCCGGGCATGGTGGCATACGCCTGTAATCCCAATACTTGGGAAGCCAAGACAAGAGGATCGCAGGTTCATGGCCAGCCTCGGCTACTTAGTGAGACCCTATTTCAAAATAAAAAATAAAAAACAGAGCTGGGGGTGTAGCTCAGAGGTACAATGCCCCTGAGTTCAATCCTCAGTACCGCAAAAAAAGAAAAAGAAAAAAGAAATAGGTAGAAAGGAGACAAACAGGAAGGAAAAATAAAATATAACTTTAATATAAGAACCTGGAGCTGAAGTGCTTCAGCCTCGACTCCACAAACCAGTTCTCTTTCCCAGGCCTGACTCTTCCCAAATTCCTGGGAAATCTGTAGATCTTAGAGTTAACTGAAAGAAACTATAATTGCCCTGTGCACTGATAACAACACAGGTACGATATTTTGAGAAACCTATAATTTAGGACACTCTATAGTTTATCTGTCAATCAGCTAATGAGGACTCCAATCAGTCTGAGGACCCTAAGACTGACCAGATAGATCACCAGACCACCAGGAACTGCCTCGGAGCTACCGGACTGAGACCACCCTCACACACCTCCTCTAGCCCACCCATCACGGAAGTCCCCTATAAGAAAAGAGCCCTGCACGCCCCACAATGCCTTTCTCATCTTGGGGTGGCCCACATTCTCTCTTGAGTGTGTATTTCTTCCCTTTTCCCCAAATAAACCTCTGTCCATGTCTCTGACTGGCGCGTGCTGAAATTCTTTTTCGTCACATTAGCCAAGGACCCCGCCAATCCTAAGGTCCTGAGTTGAAGACTCACCCCAACATATGCATGCGTGCACACGTGTGTGTGTGTGTGTGTGTGTGTGTGTGTGTGTGTGTGTTACTGGGGAGTGAACCCAGGGGTGTTCTACCTCCAAGCCACACCCCCACTATGATTTCATTTATCTGACATTCTTGGGTTGGAAAAGAAAATAAAACTATAGTGGTATAGAACAGATGAATGGTTGCCCAAATTCCATGCCCAAAGAACGATTATAGATCTCACACTCCCTTTCAAATAGAGTAAAGGTTTCTTCTTAGACAGAACTATCAGCTGGGCATGGTGGTGCACGCTTGGAATCCCAGTACTTGGGAGGCTGAGACAGGAGGATCGCAGGTTCCGGGCCAGCCTCAGCTACTTAGTGAGGCCCTCAGCAACTTAGTGAGACCCTGTTTCAAGATAAAGAATAAAAAAATAGGACTGGGACTATAGCTCAGAGGTAGAATGCCGCTGGGTTCCATCCCCAGTACCACCAAAAAAAAAAAAAGAAAAAACAGAACTATCTGCAACTACAAATACTAGTGAGAAAATGTAGATTACACAAAAAGGAATGTCAAGAGAGCTCTTTCTCCATGAAAGCAAGGAATTGTTTGCATAAGAAAATGAGGGCTGAAACCAATTAATTTTTTTTCCTTTTGCTTTTACAGCACATTAGGTTTTCTTCCAAGATTTACTGACTCATGAAACATATTAACTGTGGCAGGCTGAGTTTCAATTAAGA
This sequence comes from Glis glis, assembly GCA_004027185.1. NCBI lineage: Eukaryota > Metazoa > Chordata > Mammalia > Rodentia > Gliridae > Glis > Glis glis. The sequence goes on from PVJS01021594.1 coordinate 30,951, forward strand.
CAGAAGGCAGGGGTCATTTACCTACAACGAAATGCTTCTTCTGTAATAACAGACTCAGGAACAAAAGGAACTTGCTAGAAGGAGAAGATGACAAATTGTTCCTGGAGCTGTCATTTTTATTCAGACGCAAATGGCCCTAGACCAGAAAATCCCATTAGCTCAAAACATGACAGGGAACCCACTACTAACACCAAGATATCTTTTGTTGTGTGTGTGGTACTGAAAACACACACACACACACACACACACACACACACACACATACACACACACACGGTGCTCTACCTCTGAACCACACTCCCAGCCCTATTTTATTTTTTATTCTCTGTGTGTGTGTGTGTGTGTGTGTGTGTGTGTGTGTGTGGTACTGGGGATGGAACACAGGGGCATTCTACCTTT
>PVJS01021595.1:0-30000 GCA_004027185.1 Glis glis
GAGAGAGAGAGAGAGAGAGAGAGAGAGAGGGAGAGAGAGCTGAGGCTGGCCGCGAACCCGGATCCTCCGGTCTCAGCCTCCCAAAGTACTGGGATTACAAGCGTGTGCCACCACGCCTGGCTCGAAGCAGGTATTTTGACGGAGTCTAGAGCTTAGGAAGTTCACAAATGAATAAATAAAAAAATGGTGTGCAAATAAATAAAAATGGTATGCAAAACAAATCAGGATGAATGTGGGTAATTTGGTATGTCAGTATTGATTAGTTGATAAGGCAAGGCCTCTCTGAGGGGTTAGGTGACCAGGAGGGAGCGAAGAAAGAGGAGTAATGGGAAGATCCAAGAAAAGAGCATTCCAGGTAGAGGCAGCATATATGTATACGCGTTGAGGACACACCAGCCTGGTTAGACTTGAAGAACAGACAGACGCCAAGGTCACTGGAACACAATGACAGAGTGGCGGAGTGATGTGGGATGAGGACAGGGAGGTGGGGAGGGCCCAGATTTCATAGGACCTTGCAGGGTGTAGATTAGTTTATATTTTATTATAAATAAAATTCCATAGATTTCTAAATTAGGAGTGAGGTGATTTAATTTGCTTCCCTTGCCCAACATTTTTATTATGATAATTTAAAACACGAACAAATTTGAAAGAATTTTACACTTGCATGCCTACCAGTAGATTCTACTGTTAACATTTTGCCAAACTTGCTCTTATCACGTATCTATTGATTTGTTGATTCCTCTAATCATCCATTAGTCTTTCAGATTTTTTGATGTATTTCAACATAATTTACAGACCCTAGTATATTTACTCCTAAATAATTCAGTATTGTATATTGTTACCTAGAGTTTGGGGTTCTTTTTTTTTGCGGTTCCGGGGATTAAACCCAGGGGCATTCTACCTCTGAGCTACGCCACAACACTAATTTTTATTCTTTATTTTGAAACAGGGTCTAAGTTGCGGAGGGCTTTACTAAGTAGCTGAGGCTGGCCGCGAACCTGGATCCTCTGGTCTCAGCCTCCCAAGTACTGGGATTACAAGTGTGCACCACCATGCCTGGCTCAGGGTTCTTTTTATTTTGATGAAAAATTCACATAAAATGAAATGCATAAGCTGCTGACTTTTGACAAATATTTCTACCTGTGCAATTTGAACTTCTATCAGAATATAGCCCAATACTGTCACCCCAGCAAGTTTCCTTGTGCCCCTTCCTGGTCAATCTGTACTCACTACCCAAGAGGCAGCCACTGACTGATTTTTTTCCACCATCGATTGAAGTAGCCTGTAGAATTTCATATAAATATATTCATACAGTGTACTCTTTTGAGTGAGGTGTTTTTTGTTCAGCATAATCTTCTTGAAATTCACCCATGTTGTTACATGTATCAGTAGTTTGTTCCTTTTTATTGTGGAGTAGCATTCTCTTATATAAATATACCATAGCTTAGTCTAATGATGGACATTTGGGATGTCTGAAGTTTAGAGCAATTATGAGTAAAACTGTGAAGAGCATTCTTGTATAAATCCTTTTATAAACATATTCTTTCATTTTTTTCAATATTTCATGGGTAAATATTTGGGAGTATAATTGATGAGTCCTAGAGTAGTTGTATGCTTCATTTGTAGGAGAAGCTAGATCTTTTCCTAAAGTATTATACTATTCCCATTTGATTTCAATGTGCAGAGGATCACAAGGGGACAGAAATACAAGCTAAGAAGTCAGGATATTGTCAGACCTTACAGCCAGAGCCTATATGCATGATTTAGTCAGAATCTCTATAAAGTATTTATATAATTTTAATTTCAAGTAAAGCTGATATCTAACTCAGAATAAGATAACCAATTTCAGCTGTGTACTTCAGAAGTATGGAAAGAATTTGACTCCCAAGTTCTACTTGAAGGAAAGAGCCCTTCATTTTAGAGAAGGGTGTTGCACAATAAATCACACAGGGAAAACACTCCTGTGAGCCTCTGTGGTGTTTTCCAAGTGACGGATGAGGTGTCAAGAAAAGATGCATTCACTAAAAATTTTTTTCATCACAAAGCTTATATATATTTTCTTTTTTATTGTAAAGCAGAATACACACCTAGAAAAACCACACCAAAGAATTGTATAGCTTTGAATTATTATAAGTCAAACACTTTCAATCACCACCCAGCTACCAACATATACAGATTTGTGGGCCTTTCTAGAAGCTCCTCCAGGTGACCTGTGCCAGTCATACCTGTCCTTCTCATGAGAAGAACCCATGGTTGTCCCTGCTTTATGATCTCATCACTTGAGTGTGTATTTTGAGACATTCTGGTTGATTCTGCCTATTTAGAAATGTGACATGTTTTACGGCTCTTTTAATCTACGGGCTTATCCTTATGCCATTCTTTGTCTTCCCACTCATCTGTTGAACAACCCAGGCCATTTATCATAACGTGTCTCAGAGGCCTGGAGTTTTTTTTTATTGGGTCCCCATGGTGAAGTTCGACATGCTCTTTTGTCCTCTGTACTCCTGAAAATTGGCAGCTGGAGCCAGGGTCTTGATCAGACTCAGATTTGATCCCATTGATCTATAATGTCCTGCTGTTTGTCTTTTTCTGATGCTAGGAGACATTGATGTTCATTGCCTGAATCCATTAATTCACTGGGGATTACAAAAGGGTGATGTTCTAATTCTATCATTTGGTTTTCAATTATTAGGTAAAATATTTTTTATCAAGAAGATTCTTCTTTCACCCATTTTAGTTACCTAGTAGTAAAGTTCATGTAGGAAAGGCAAGATAAATATTTGACTATAGCCCTTTGTTTTCTGGATAGAATTTTGTTTTTGGTTCCATAACATTCTCTGAAGGTGAGTAACTAGATTTATATGTGTAGCTTTAAAAAAAAAGGGAGTTTGAGAAATATTTTTAAAAAGTCTCTTACCTGGAATGTTTTTCTTGAAAGGGGACAAGTATAAGGAATCTTTGCTTACTCGTCTGCTAGCAATTGTACTAGCATTCCAAAGAAATGGCTATTTTGTCAAGTTATACAATATGCGTCCGTGTGTGTGTGTGTGTGTGTGTGTGTGTGTGTGTATGTCTGTGTGTATGCTAAAGGAGAAATAAACTGGCATAGTAAAATAGTTGATAAATAATTGTTCTTTGGCTAATATAACTAGCAGTTCTCATTTTCTGTGAAGTAATTTTTCTATAAATCACAAATTTGTGATTCTTCTGCTCTTCATCTGTACTATGATGTAAAGCACTGTATTAAATCACTCTCTTTATGAAAGTTTCTGCCCTTATATAAGAACTTTTAAGTAGCCATTTTCCTTGCTTCACAAATTCTTCAGCAGTATACTTTTACAGGACAAAGGAAAGTTAGAAATCAGAGAGTTACCTAATTAGGAGTTAATATGTGAGGAACTTAAGTTGAAACAGACTTACATAATCTCACTTTCTTTCATTCAGGAAATAGAATAACTTTTATTCCAACAAGTAAAAGAAAGGTAACACACTTTCATGAAAACAGTGTCCTGGTGGCCCGTATGTTTTGCTCTAATCTGGGCTCCATGGTTGTAGCTCCCACCAAGGCTGGTGGCTCCTTTGCTCTCAACACAGAACTGTTTTACTTCTTGTAAGGGGACAAGCATAAGGAATCATTGCTTACTCTTCTGCTGTGAGAAGGGGATTGTCGTGAGTGAGCGAGCTATGCTGTTGACATAGACCAGCTGTGTCTTTCCACCATGTTAGAATTTATTGAATGACAGTAAACTCACAAGCTACATCACTTTCATCATTTTAATTCACTGAAAATACTTATGGTCCACTTGGTGTCATGACCGAGGCAATCACAAGTTCTTTTATTTCATTCATTAATACCTATAACATGCAAGTCACATATCATTCAGTGATACAGTGATATAACAGGATACAGAAAGACTTAAGAAAGGGTTAAGGTGGCCACAGGGTTTTAGGATGCTGTGGCAGGAGCAAAGGAAGAGAGCAGGTGTGAAGGCAGTCGCTGTAGGTGGTCAGATAAGGTGTGTGTGTGGGGGGGGTACTGGGGACCGAACCCAGAGGCATTCTACCTCTGAGATACACCCCCAGTCCTATTTTACTTTTTTTTTTTTTAACTGTGTCTCACTAAGTTACTGTGTGCTACTGGCCTCTAACCTGGGATCCTTTTGTCTCAGACTCCTTCAAAGAACTGTGATTACAGGCATGTGCCACCCCACCTGGTTCAGATAAGCCTCCCGCCCCCGCTGGAGATTGAACCCAGGGGAATTCTACCTCTGAGCTACATCCCAGCCTTATTTTATTTTGAAACAGAGTCTAATTAAGTTGCTGAGGTCCTCACTAAGTTGCTGAGGCTGGCTGCGAACCTGTGATCCTCCTGTCTCAGCCTCCCAAGTACTGGGATTACAGGCATGTGCCACCATGCTAGGCTTCAAATAAAGGATTTTAACAAACCAGTTCTGTGGAATTGAGGCAAGCAGTTCCAAGGTGTCAGCTTGAAGTGGGCTTAGTTGTCATGCACAGGAGAGACAGAGCTGAGCTGAAGCCCGGGGACAGAGAGTTAGAGGGCTGTTACTGTGCTGATTTTCCAGGACAAGGTTTGTGATGAGTGACCAGATGATGGGGTCAGAGTGCTGCCGCACCCAGTCTTGGGATGCTCCCCTTTTTATGGGTCTTAGGAGAGGGGTTACATCTGGTGAGATTGATAAGCACCTGTGTCTGGTGTTTCTGATATGATTTGATTTGTCCAAATGTCCGGGGGCTCCTGATTTAATTGGACAATTTGACATGAATAAATTACTTATTAATCTGTGCATATGGTTGTGCTGGGCAGATGGTGTTTGTTTACTTGTACAAACACGGTGTAGAGTCATTCTACTCTTATAAAATGGAGCACCCAGGGCGAGGCGCAGCCTGCTCTCCACAGGAACAAGGTAAAGGGAGCACATTGTTTTCAAGTCTGAGAAAGATCAGGAACATCCTTAAGCCTAAAATACACTGTCCCCAGGGCCTTTCAGCTAAAGTCCTCTCCCTAGATTACTGACAGGATTTGTAGAGATTTAAAATAATCGCTTTAAGTGTCTTTTGCAATAATAATAAAGGGGTATTAGGGAATCTGCGCTAGTGTCCAGCCTGGTTTCCAACTCCATTTCTCTAATACCTCTCTTTCTCTTGGTTGTGAAGACATCTAGTAGTTACTTGCATAATTACCAGCATCTTAGGGAAGGAAGCTGCAAAAAATATTTTTCAAACTCCTCTCTATCCTTTCCTTAAAAACAACAACAATAATAATAAAAAACTAGGTCTATTCTTAGCAACATTAGGAAGCATTTTCTGTAAATAATCTATGAATTGTGTATCAAAATTCAACACAAATTATTTGCCATTTTGAAGCTAAAATTATTCTTGTCTTTTTTATTTCGTTTCCATTATATATTTCCTAAGTGATGCCTCCTGCATAATGGAGTTAATGTATAAACATGTGAAATGAAAGAAAAAACATAATTGCCATGTAACGTAGAAGAATAATTAATGCTGTGTTCTGAACTCATAGCCCCTGCAGACTACTGGTGAGGAGGTGAGTGGATTGTAGCAGTTTCTGATGCCTGAATTCTGAATCCACCAGTTATTTATTGCTGAAGCTGCTGCTGGTGATTTGTCCAACCTAACCAGCAGTCAATCTGTGTCACCTGTGCCCACTCTGCCCTACCTGAGGAGATAAAAAGGTGAATAAGGTGTGTCCCCATCTTTGAGAGTTGAAAATAGTGCGATCCGAGGTGTGGGCCGTGGACCAGTGCCAGTCCACAAATGGTTTCTTAGTCCACAAATAAGTAAGTACAGCAATTGAGAATAAACTTTTAGGACAGATTATAGCAATTGAACAGAGTAACTTTTATGTGTTTATTTGACTCTGCTAGAGGTCTATTTGTATTTAAAAACATTGTTCTGAGACTGACAGGAAATTTAAAAAATGGCTCTATACCACTGATAGTTTGAGAAGTACTAGTTAATGGTATAAGTCAGATGTGTACACAAATAACTACAAGTAACCAAGAAGGTCCAATCAAGAGCCTTTATGATCACTAACTTATAATTAGGTTTCTCGCCATCAAAATTAATCTCTGATTTGAATGTATTCTTATGGCCGGATGTGGTGGCGCATGCCTGTAATCCCAGTACTAGGGAGGCTGAGACAAGAGGATCGCAGGTTCAGTCTTAGAAACTTAGTGAGGCCCTCTGCAACTTAAAAAAAAAAATAGGGCTGGGAGCTGGGGTTGTAGCTGTAGCTCAGAGGTAGAATGCCCCTGGGTTCAAACTCCAGTACTACAAAAAAAAGTATTCTTACCTAATATCATGATAAGTGGTCTTATTTTCTTATTTATTATGTTTTAATCGCGATCTAAGTCATATATCTTAACATACAAGTGAAACTGGATAGAAGAAATAATTTCTAATGTTTTAAAGCACAGCAGAATAACTATGGTTAACAACAATTAATTGTATATTTCAAAACAGCAAGCAGAAAAGATTTTGAATGTTCCCCAAACAAAAAAATGACAAATGTCTCAGGCCATGGATATGCCAATTACTCTGGTCTGGTCACATATTGTATACATCTAACGAAATGTCACACTGAACCTTTTAGCTATGTGTAATTATTATGTGTCAATTAAAAATTTAAAATAGAGAAAGAATATGAAATTAAATTTACTATTTTAATTTAGAAAATCAAATTTAATGGAACTTAGAAATAAATTGAATAGTATATATTGAAAAATGGCCAATTTTTTCAACAAGTCATACTGATCTTAACATCATGTGTAAACAGAAGAAATCCATCATTTAAACAAGTTTATTGAGGGCCTTCATTGCTACTGCTGTGGATGGTGAGAGAAACTTTAAGAGATATTTCTTTTTAAGGGACTTACAATCTCCTTGAAAAAGTAAGATAAAAATGTGGAAAATAAAATAGGTGTATATGATGGCACCAATAATTATGGTCCTGCAGAAGGTTAAAAATAATAAGACTAAGGGGTTTCCAAGGAAAAGGGAGAGGGATGGTGAGTGAATGTGGTCATTGGGGTTGGGGTGCGGAGGACGTGGGAAGCATGCTGGACCTTGAAGGGTGGTGTGACTCAGAGCACTGAGAGACGCCCAGGTAGATGGGGACTGGGAGGCTGCTTCACTCGGAAACAGGAAGGGGAAGGTACAGGACAGCCCTCCTGATATCAAGCACAGACTCCTGCTACAGAAAGAAGAGTAAGAGTGTCAGGAGGGGAACTAGGTGACTGCAGGAGACGAGGTAACAAAGTAGACATGGGACAGATGCTGGAGGGCCAGGCTAAGGAAGTCAAAATTTGTCTTGCACAGGTTTGAGAGTTAAAGAATCAGTTTAAGTAGGGAAATGATGTGCTTGGAAACTGTAAACACCCAGAACAATAAAAGAGACTGTAGTTATGTAGACTCTGATTACTGTAGAACTTCAGAATGGAAAGGAAAAGTCTGACCTAAGCTGACAGTGTTGGGGATAGATATGTAGGGCCGGAGGTTAGTAAAAGTGCTAGTCAGTTTTGTGTTGCTGTGACCAAAATACCTGACCAGACCAACTTATAGGAGGAAAGGTTTATTTTGGCTCATGGTTTCAGAGGTTCAGTCCATAGTCAGCAGGCTCCAAGGCAGAAACATCACGGGAGCATGGCATGGTGGAAGACAGCTGCTCAAGTCATGGAAGCCATGAAAGAGGAAGGGAGTGAGTGGGGGGCTGGGAAAAGATAAACCTTTCCAGGGCGTGCCCCCAGTGATGTACCTCCTCCAGCCACAGCTGCCTACAGCCACCACGAAGTCTATCCAAATTATTAATCCACCAATGAATTAATCCACTGATGAAGTTACACCCCTCATGATCCAACCATTGCCTAAACGCTCTGCCTCTGAACCTTACTGTATTGGGACCAATCTTTCAACACACGAGCTTTTGGGGGGACATTCCAGACCCAATCCATAACAATAAAGCCACACAATAGGAATCAAAGCCATCTAGGAATTTCACATAGAGCCCAGGGATAGGTAACTCCCAAACACTTTGATCATCATTATAATAAATGCATTTATATATTACATGTATTAATACATATACATATGCAGTTATACGTAAACATAAGACAAATGAAAATTCAAAGAAATGGTGTTTCATTTTACTCTAAGTGATTGACCTTGCTATTTCTGTAAGTGACTCTGATCCTCAGGTTTGGTAAGCTGTTTGTTCTGGGTCCTCTGTCTTTTGTTGTCAAGACTCAGCTCTACTAGAGTAACCTATTCAAATAAGCCAATAAATGGAGAATTGGAGAACCAGCTCCAAGGTCATCAGTGATATTGGTGGGAGAGCAGGAGAGCCAGGTAGTCAGTGTTCTCCTTGTGGCTCTACAGATTGTGGGGTCATATTGGGAAAGGGGCTCAAGACACATGATTCAGTTTGTGTGTGGAGAAGGATGCTTTACAGCTTGTTGTGATGGTCCCAGGTCTCTCCCCTCCATAGCTTCAGTTTGCTGTCCCTCCCTATTTTGTCCTGGCTGAGGGGCTGCTCAACGCACTGCGGGGTCAGTTCTCATGAAGTCATTCTGTGAGTCTTTGGAATATGGCCATTTCACCGTCAGAGCTGAGGTGTCAGTTTAGCACCAACAGCAGTTAGTGACTGAAGTCAAGTACTGGGAGCACAATGAGTGTATGGAATTTTACTGTAGCCCTGACCTCTGTTATCAGTCTCATAAGATTACCTTTGTCTTGAAAGGTCCATACCCTTAGAAGAACGATTGATTTCTTCTTTCTCAATAAATAGAAGTATTTAGCTTAAAACATTTGCAACTTGACCCTCAACATTTGTACTGAAAAATTTCCTGTTAATTCGGAGTGAGTACTGTGGAACTGGAATAAAGAGTTGAGTTCATCTATTTTGTGTTCTTCAGTTGACAGAGAAGGAGCCAGATAAAGGGATGGGGCCATGCTGCTTTCTTCTCAGACAACAGTGGCTCAAATGTTTGAGAGAAGACCAAGGCACGGCTCAAAGTCTGTATTTCTAGTCTGTGGTGAGAACTGGAGAGGACGTATGTGGACCTGTCCTTCCCTGCTTGATATTAAAGAGGATTATTATTAAATAAATTAACATTACAAATCTATACATAATTAAACTTATTGATATTATAATATAAATATATCAAATATAATAGCATGAAGTATTGGATTATTAAAGGGTGTGTGTGATCCCCTCTTCGCTCTCGGTGACTTGCCAGTCAACCCTGACTTTATCGCAGGAGTCCCCATTTGCCTTCCACTGGTGGAGAGAGAATTGAGCTGGGTGGGCAACAGGAACCCTCCCTGGGTATTGTGTGCCATGGAACACCTTGCTGTTTCCAGTAATCATGTAAAACAGTGCACAACACACGGGTCTGACCCTGGTCCACAACACAAGTGTCCCTCACACTCTACTCCCCCTCGAAGATGGAGGTACGTTCTGCCCAAGCCAGCCCTGGGGCCAGAGGCGTGCCCGCAGGGAAGGAGCAGGCCACTGTGCTGGGTCTGGAAGTCCTGAGCCTCCTCTCGTGCAGGAGCAGTGAGTGCCTATTTGGGACTTTTGGTGAGTAACGACACCTGCCTTCCCTGGCAGCACTCTTATCACCACTCCATTGATTCTGCAGGGAACCATACTCGAAAGGTCTCGCCGGGGCCTCTGGTCTTTGAACATACACTCCTAGTTCCATCTCACAGGAACAGGCAGGAGGTGCAGATAGGAACCGCTAGGAAATAAATCAAGTGCACCTTGGAAGACTAATTCATGGCCTACACTCAAGTTAGCATCTGCACATTTCATGTGCCTTCACGGCCATGATAAATAAAAAGAATAACAAAACACATGCCACCAGCCAACTGCTGTGAGGGCCTAATGATGGGTGACTTTAGGAAACCGACGCTCCATCCTCTGGAAGACCAGGCTGAAGAGTCTTGGCTTTTACAGCATAGCCCCTCAGACCCTGGGCTGTGGTGGGCAAAGCAGTGGGCCATGAGCCAGTGATTCCCAGCTCATGTGGGACAGGTGTCGGGTCCTAAGGGCATGCTGAGGGAGGAAAACCACACAACCGAGTGACACTGTCCTAGGCCAGCATTTTAATATTCAAAGCAACTTTCCTTAGGTAAGAGAAATTAAGTATTTTTATTTACTTAAATAAGATTATGTAGTTACTTTCTGCTGATAAAATGTCCTTTCCTGTTTATGGAATGCTGTAGAGAGAGTGTTCCTAGGTATACGTGTGTATGTGTATTGAACACACATGTCTATGTTTAATGTGCTCATGTGGCAGAGGAAAAGTGGAAAACTCTGTCTTCTCCCTTGGATTCTTTTTGGGAAATATTTTTTCTTTCTGAAGTTTTGAGATCTGGGAACCACTATTTTGTGCAGTGTTTTGAATCCTGTATCACTGGAAGGTCAAAACTATAAAGTTCATCTTAGTCTATTTAAAAAAATCAATCAATTTTATTTGGGAGAAGTTTTAGGTTGACAGAAAGATGGGTGGAAAGTACAGAGAGTTCCCATAAACTTCCTTATACCCCCCAAGACTCCCCTATTATTAGCACCTTGTAATAGTGCGATACATTTGTTACAATTAGTGAGCCAATACTGATGCATTCTTATGAACTAAAGTACATAGTTTACATTAGGGTTCACTCTGTGTTACACATTAGAGTCTTGACAATATATGACAATATCCACCATTACAATACTGTATTGACTAATTTCACTGCCCTAAAAGTCCTCTGTGTCTACCTATTTATCCCTTTTTTCCTCCCGCACCTTGGTCCCCTGATCTTTCACTATTGCTATACTTTTGCCTTTCCCAGGATATTAATCTGCTAGCCAGAATCAGGCAGTATATAGCCATTTCAGATTGGCATGTTTCATTTATTAATTTGTATTTGAGTCTCCTCCATGTCTATTTGTGACTTGATAGCTCCCTTATTTTAATCATTGAATAATATTCCATTATATGGCTATACCACACTTTGTTTTTCTATTCATCTACTAAAGGACATCTTGGCTGCCTCCAAATTTTGGCAATTATGAATGAAACTGCATCTTAGCCCATTTTTTGCATTTAAAAATACAGGCTATAGTATCCATTTGATACTAATAGTGTGTTCATCATCGATTTTAGAAAGCACAAGGAATATAAAAATAAAATAAATAGTATTGGTCATCTTACCCAAAAGATAATACCAGCAACTCTTTGTTTATATCTATATTCCCTTTTCCCCAAATCTGTATCTATTCTTTACTTTTTTCCCAAATCTGAAGCTGTAGTTAAGTCTATATATGCCTCTATTATTGCTTTATTTTTTTTACAAACTTTGGTCTCATGCTGTATATATAGTTTTGTACACTAGTTTCTCCCCATTTAACATTATATGTACATGTTTCTAAATATTGAAATTTTGTTTTTTGAGAAGGTGATATTAGTAACTACACAGTGACTCATTGTATAAGTGTTTTGAAAACAAGCTGTACATGTTATTTCATTTTACTCCTACTAAAATATGAACTCCAGAAAGGCAAGAATTTTAGTCTGCTTCATTCATTGATAACCCCTTAGTTATCAATACGGGTCTGACAGACACTCGAAGAATATTTGTTAAATAATTGAAAGAGTTATATTTGTGAAATTTATATGACTTCATTACCTACTCTTTGGAATTGAACCAGAACTTATGATAAAAGTTATTGCCTGCTGCTGGGAGGATCCAAATAACTGTGCAATCTCAAACACGATGTTTAAGGGACTGATCACTGCACTGACTTTCTCGTATAGTACATGATGACCATATCCCTACCAGCTCATCATAGCAGTGTGTGCTGTGGTTTGGGTGTGGTCCCAGTGTGTCTCCCAAGAGTTCACGTGTTGGAAGCTGGGTCCTCAGTGTGGTGATGTGAGAGGTGGTGGAACCTTTAAGAGGCAGAGCCTGGTGGGAGGTGACTAGGTCACTTGGGGCACTTCCCTTGGAAGACTGATGTAGTTCTCATGGGACCCTGGGTAGTTCTTGCAAGAGGGTTATTATGAAAGAGCCAGTTTGACCCCTTCCAGCTCTCTGGCTTTCTCTTTTGCCATGTAATCTCTCTTGGATGTGATTCTCCCATGATGCCTTTCACTGTGAGGTGACACAGCTAAGGGAGGCCCTTGTCAAAGTCAGGACAATGCTGTTTGAACTTTCACCCTCCAAAACTGTAAGCTAAATAAACCTCTTTCCTTTATAAAGTACTCAGATTCAATTGTTTCATTATAGTTACAGAAAGTGAATGAATACAGTGTATAACTTGGGGGTTTTTCAGTAATGGCATGGTATGCTTCCTGCCCTGTCCCTTCTCTTGAGAAGGGTGACACCCTGTTGCCCAGGGGCTGGTGAGGATTAAGCACACTCTTGAGTAAACACTATCTGGCTTATGCTGAAAGAAACTGCGAGTTGATGGCAGCAAAGCCTTTCTGACAGGACGCAGCTAGAGTATGCTTTCTTACCATTCTTGAGACGCCCTGGCTGAAAACCATTTACCGAGAGCAGCTGGTGAGATTCTTCAAGGCTATTTCCTACAGATGTCCTAGGAGGCCGGCCTCTTTACTTTAGCCAACCTGAAATTCCCACAAATCCATTCAAGTGCTGGCATTTGGGCCCATCAAGGTGGGAAGGTGGGAGCGGCAGTGGCAACGTGCTGGTTGGACAGTTGTAGGTGGAAAGTGCAGTTCACCAGGACATCTGGAGAACTTAGATTAGGAAAGGGCAGAAGAGCTGGAAGATATTAGAGCCTCAGACTCTAGAGCAAGGACATGGAGTGCAGCAGGAAGAGGAGAAAGGGCCTTGCCAGAGTGAGAAATCATCAAGCCAAAGGTCTAGGGCAGGTTTTACTTACTTCTCCACCTTTCCTGAAGGCTGGGTCTGTCTAGCACCTTACTGTTCGATAGGTGAGGTCATCAATTAAAGCAATTGCATTTAAATGTCTCTTAAAATATTCACTAACTATGGGATTGACTTCAGTTTTCCATTTGAAAAACACCTGTTTTGTATTATAAACATTTAAGATTGCTTGCTAAATAGTGAATTTAAAAAAGTCTGAGTAGGCGCGTGTCCATGGTTACGGTGGTGGTAATGGTAGCAGATTTCTGAAGATGGCATTTTTGTCCTAGATTTTTATGGAGTTTCTATTTATTAACTTTGCTTCTGTTTTGCTTCAACTCTTTCTGTATGAGTTGAAAAGTTGTCTGCCAGTTTTTTTATTGTTAAAAATATTTACTAACATTATTTAACAACTTTTCTCTTATTCATTAATTCATTATTCTACCAATATCTATTGAATACCTCAAATATGTAAAATACTTTATTTTCTATTTTTTTGGTACTGGGGATTGAACACAGAGGCATTCTACCACCAAGCTACACTCCCAGCCCTTTTTTATTTTGAAACAGGGTCTCACTAAGTTACGGTATGCTAGCCTGGAACCTGTGATCCTCCTGTTTCAGCCTCCCAAGTACTAGGATTACAGTCATGTTCCACCATGGCCAGCTAATATATGAAATACTTTAGACACAATGGGAGATTGAAATCTCAAAAACTTATAATCAAGTGGCCGACATAAAGAAATAAAAACAGATAATTAAAATACAGTATAATATGTCTTATCTGGGCATGGTAGCGCAAACTTGTAATCTCAGTACTTGGGAGGCTGAGACAGGAGTATCACAGGTTCGCGGCCAGCCTCAGCTACTTAGTGAGGCCCTCCGCAACTTAGTGAGACCCTGTTTCAAAATAAAGAATAAAAAAATAGGGCTGGGGGTGTAGCCCAGGGGTAGAATGCCCCTGGGTTCAATCACTAGTACCAAATAATAATGATGATGATAATAATAATAATAATAATAATGTCTTAAGAACACATATGAGGGGCACCTAATAAAAAATGATCAACAGAGAAGATTTTCAGGAGTAAGTGACATCTAAACTAGAAATAGTAAAGATGAATAGAAGTGCTGATGCGGAAGAGCATTTCAAGAGACGAGAGCAGCATGTGCAAAGGCCCTGAACTGAGAGACTGCATAGCTTGTCCGAGATCTAAAATTGATGAATATGACTAATATGTCAAGTAAGAAGTAGGAATGAGTAGAGGTGAGACTGGGGTGGTGAAACTAGGTTTTTTTTTTTTTTTTTTTTTACTAGGAAAGACCTTGAAAATCATCCAAAGGACATCATACAGAAGATAAAGGGGGATAATGGAAGGTTTTTATGAGTGAGTAAGTGGGACCAGATAGTCCCTTTAGAAAGTATACATTGACTTCCCTGTGGAGAACTCGGTGAGGGGCAGTTTGCAAGGCTGGGAGATCAGTTTAAAGATAGTAGATTATCCAGGTAAGGGCTGATGGTAGCCCAAGTCAAAAAGACAGCACTAGCCAAGAGGGAAGACCAGTTTCAAGCCTCAGTAGAACTACCAGTACTTGATAACTGAGGCCAGCAAAGAGGGATAAAGGAGAAAGATAAGGGAACAACACTGACTGTCTTGGTGTGGCTTCCCCCGAGAGGAGTCTGGGTCAACTGCGGTGCAGAAGGCCTATTTTAGAGGTGATGTCAGGAAGTAAGAGGGAGGGAGTGGGGAGAGTGAGTCAGTACAGGGTGCGGTGCTGAAGCTTACTGCTGCAAAGCATGGGGCTGCATTTTGTGGGGACCCCCCTGAGGAGTCCTTAGGGAAACTCTCAGAAGTGTCTGCAGGTCTGGAGACTGGGCCTTTATTCCCTAATTCTCATTTCTGTTGGGTTTAGGATTGTCTCTGGGGATGTTAACTCCTTTAAACTTGAGAGCTGCTAAGCTAGTTCTTAGGTTCTTGGAGAAAACCTGAAAACGCCTTGAAGTGATACTAGAGCTGAAGACGTGCTAAAAGGCTGTGACATGGAGCACAGTAGGGTCTGACCATGTTTCTGGCTCAGGTAATAGGATGAGCCAGCAGAGGTTGAAATCTTGAACTATTTTTGGGACAGCCATGTGGTAAGATCCAGCAGGTAGTGGGATGCCATCTGGCATTCAGAGCTGACACCACGGTAATGAGTTGAGGAGGCTAATCACAGTAGTATTGCTAGTTTTCCAGTGCTGCTATAACAGACATTCACAGACTGGGTGTCTTAAGCAACAGAAAGTTCTTGACATGCAGTTCTGAAGGTTATAAGCACAGTTGATTTCTTCTCAGGTCTTTCCCCTTTGCTTTAGAGGGTCATATTTGCCCTGTGTCTTCCCATGATCCTCCCCCTTGTCTGTCTGTGGACCAATCTCCTCTTATAAGGATAGGAGTCAGATTAGGTTAAGGACCACAAATATGACCTAGTTTTGCCTTCATTACCTGGTTGAGGGCTGTATCTCCAAATGCAGGTGTTTTCTGAGGTCCTGGGGGTAAGGACTTCAGCATAAGAAT
The DNA here is from genome assembly GCA_004027185.1 of Glis glis. Lineage (NCBI taxonomy): Eukaryota > Metazoa > Chordata > Mammalia > Rodentia > Gliridae > Glis > Glis glis. The sequence goes on from PVJS01021595.1 coordinate 15,477, forward strand.
TTTGAGGTGATAGAATGGAGCCTATACTAGGTAGTAATTGACACAAAGAAATAAGATAAGGTTGTTCAAGAAGTATGTGTATGATGAAGGTAGAAGGACCTAGAACAGGTTTTGGAGGGACTTAAATATCTAACAGGACTATCAGTTAGCATTAACAAAACTGATCAGGAGTGTAAAGAACAAAGGAAAACTGGAAAAGAGTGGCTTCATGAAAGACAAGGGCAGGGCTGTTTCAAGAAGGATGGAGTGGGGCTTGGGGATATGGCTTGGTGGTAGAGTGTGTGCCTGGCTTGAATGAGGCTCTGGGTTCAATCCCCAGCAACACACACACACACACACACACACACACACACACACACACACGAATGAAATGGTCAGCTGAAACCAAATACTGCCAAGAGACCTAGTAGAGGAGACAAAGATAACCAGGAGACTACTGACCCATGATTGGTCTTTGAAAGAAAGAAGGTGAAAAGTTTAGCTGAGAAAAGGTGAGAACTAGAGCAGGTGCCTGGACATTATGGAGTGGCGTGTGGGAAGAAGCCACAGATGGGTGAGGAAAGGGCTAAAGGTACAGGAGAGAGAGGAGACAACTGTGCAGGTCCTGAGGTGCAGGAAGACAAAGGGCTCATGGTTCAGACACAGGATTGACCTTAGATGGGTGTGGAGATACCTCTTCCAGATAACTGGATTGAAAGAAGATGATGGGAAAAAAATTGGAAAGTGAGGAGGGGCAGTTATGAAGGCAGAGTTTTGGGGCACAGAGAAATGTTTGAATTAAGCATGCAAATGTTTATTTAAAATAATTTATATCTGGGCAGAGTGCTGCACCCCTATGGTCCCAGGTACTCGGGAGGCTGAGGTGAGAGGAACTCATCTGAGCTCATGAGTTCAAGACCAGCATGGGAAACATAGTGAGACCCCATCTCATAAATAAATAAATAAATAAATAAATAAATAAATGAATAAATAAATAAGTAATTGTATATTGTTAGATCCAATATTACTTTGTCAACAAAATTTCTTGATTTTTTTGTTCATGAAATCAGTACATCAAGATATTTTTAAAAGATGAGTTTAGTGAAAATATGAAATAAAATATTCATAACATTATTGTTCTTATGAATGTACATGGATGATTACAGTGCTGTTATATCATTTCCCATTCTAGTAGCTTAAATAAAAAACATAGGGCTCTTATTCTGTGGAGACCTTGATGGAAAGTGGAACAACTCATCCCTGATATCTTCAAAGTTTCCATATCTTTAGCATGCTGCCTTATTAAGACTTGTCTTTAGTATGCTATTAAGCTACTGTTTACTACTGATAAAGAAGGCAATGAGAAGATGGAAAAGACAAGTTTATGTGGATAGGATGGTTGATTACTGAGAACTATCACATCATAGATTAATGTGATCATAGTACCACTCATATCTTAGATCATGCATTTTATGAATACCTTTAACAGTGCTTCTTAACTTTTTTGTTTCACTCAGTTTATTGTGCTAAATTTCTGTTGCCCTCCAGAGCATGAACTGAGCAAGCATCTTCATTTGTTGAATTTATTTACATAATAGCTTTGATTTCACATCCCTTATTTTTAATTTGCCTTAATATCCAGGAGGATGTTGTTTTTCTTCTTTAACATAATTAGGAAAATAATCTTAAATGTCAATGAAATTATAAGGTGGGGTTAGTGATGGAGGATTTTAGTGGAAATTAAGGTGATTGGATAGTCAAAAGTTTATATTTGCATGTTATTATTTATCCACTTAGATATGACAGGAAGGCCCTTGGCACTTAGGTCCCTTAATTTCAAATCTCTAAGATAAAAGTTAAACACCCTTTCCTCAATAGATAGGGTGAATATGAATATAAATATCTGCTAATAGCTGTGGAAGGTATGATAGAAAGTTTAAAGACATCATAGTTTAACTTGAGATAATCATTTATGTTTACTAATAGTAATAATTTACTAATATTAATAATTCTTGAAAAATTATAAGAAAACCTTTGAAAAATCTCCAGCATCCATAAACAAAGAGTACTTACATCCACATGGAAATTATATATACTACACATAATTAAAAATCAGCCAATAAATATGAAAAATGTTCAACATTAGCAGTTAGGGAAATGCAAATGAAAACTACACTAAGATTCCATCTAACTCTAGTTAGGATGACATTCATCAAAAATACAAACAATAACAAATGCTGGCAAGGATGTGGAGAAATAGGAACTCATACACTGTTGGTGGGATTGTAAATTAGCATGACCACTATGGAGATCAGTATGGGGTTCCTCAAAAGACAAAGAATAGAACCACCATTTGGCCCAGCTATACCAGTCCATGGTATTTTCCCAAAACAATTAAAGTTAGAATACTATAGTGATACATGAATGTCTATGTTTATAGCAGCACAATTCACAATAGTCAAATTATGAAACCAATCCAGGTGTCTGTCAACAGATGAATGGATAAAGAATACTATCTAGCCATAAAGAAGAACAAAATTTTCATTTGTAGGAAAATGGATGGAACTAGAGAAACTTATGCTAAGTGAGATCAGCTAGTTTTAGTAAGTCAAGGGTTGTGTGTTTTCTCTCATATGAGGAAGCTAGAGAGAAAATAGGTAACATAAGGGAATTTGGATAAATGTGAATAGAGACCAATAGAATAGTGAAAGGGGACTGGGGGAGGGAAGAGGGGAGAGGAAAAAGGATTGAGGAAGGAAACAGTTCAAATAATACTTTGGCAATATAAAAAGGCATTACTACTGGTTTCACTAGCATGTGCAGGGAGGGAAGAGGGGGTAGTAGGGTGGGATGCAGAGGGAAGTACCCCAAGAGCTGTGTGCATGTATGTTTGTATCACATCGAACCTCACACTATGATGTATAACTGCAATGCAGTAATAAAAGTATCAAAAAACTAAAAGCAAATGTATTTCATCAGTTTTCATTGAGGACCCAGTGAGTGCCAGGGCCCTGTCTTTTTGGAACTTAGCTTCTGTAAGAGAGAAGCCAATGGCTAAATTAAAACCAAACATATAATACATTTGTTATAAAGAAAACTAAAATACAGTAAGTTACCTGGATGAAAGTAGATTCTACTTTTATAGAAGCTTTTGTAGTACTTTTGTAGAAGCTACTACAAAAGTAGCTTCTACTTTTGTCCACCAGGGACTAGAGTGGGGTGGGGATGTTGAGCAGAGTGAGAGTGTGAGAGAATGGGACGGGAGCAAACGATGGCAATTGTAGGCAACTCTTCCAAGAAATTTATTCTCAAGGCTGGGTGCGGTGGTGCACACCTGTAAGCCCAACTACTGGAGAGTTGGAGGAAGGAGAATCGAAAGTTTAAAGCCATCCTGGGTAACTTAGCAAGACCCTGTCTCAAAATAAAAAGGGCTGGGGCTATAGTTCAGTTGTGAGGCCCTGGATTCAATTCCCAGTGCAGGAAAAAAAAAATGTTCTCAAATGGCAGCAAAGGAATAGGGTAGTAGCTTAAGAGATGTCAGATCAGGGGGACTTTCAAGAGATAAGAGATTATATATTTTCTGCTCATGGAAATAACCTGGTATGGAGTGGAAGAACTGATGCTGTATTAGTTTCCTGGAGTTGCTATAACAAAGTATCACAAACTGGGTGGCTTAGGAGGACAGAAATTTGCTATCTTATAGTTCTGGAGGCCAGAAGCCTGAAATCAAGTTGTTGGCAAGACCACACTGCTTCTGAAACCTCAGGGGAATCCTGCCTTGTCTCTTCCTAGCTTCTAGTGACTTGCCGGCAGTCTTGGCGTTACTTGGCTTGTAGCTGCATTACTCGTCTCTGTCTTCATTGTCACACGGTGTTTTCCCTGAGTGTCTCTACCTGGATATCTTCTTATGACATTAGTCATAAGGGATCAGGGTCCACCGTACTCCAGTCTGACCTCATCTTAACTAATTTCATCTCAGTGATCCTGCTTCCAAACAAGGCCCCATTCTGAGTTACCAGGGGTTAGAACTTCAACATATTTTTCTTTTGGAGGGTACAATTTAACCTATAACCAATACAGTGGAAGCTTAACAGAGATAAAGGTAAAAGGAACTTTTAGGAAATAAGAGATAATGTTTTCCACTCTTGGGAATGATCTAGTACATGGGTAAAAACTGATGATATAATAAGAGAGAAATTGGATAATTGTGGGAACAAAGCACTTGAGTAGGCAGAAGAGGAAGGGGTTCATTGTACCAGTAAAGGACTAGTCTTAGAAAACAAAACTTAGAATTCAGATAAGGGCATGCTGTAGATTTGATGATAGGAAGATCAATTTCTGAGTATTTACAAAGTCAGGTATCATATAGCAATATTTTAGTCAATGACAGACTGCTTATATGGCAATGGCCACATAAAAGTATATCACCTAGTGACAGAACAGAAGTTTTAGATTGTTTAAGTGCATTCTATGATGCTCACATAATGACGAATCACCTAATGATGCATGTCTCAGAACATACCCCTGTCAATAAGCGATGCAATGCCTGTTTTCTCAGTGAAAAAGAAACCAGCGTTCCTCATTGAGTTAAGACCAATGTCATAATCATCATTAGTATTATTTTAGGGCATTGGGAAAAGAAATAAGTATCTGAAAGTACAGCACAGTACTATACACACACACACACACACACACACACACACACACACTTGTACATTTTACATTTACTGAGAGTCTACTTTGTGCCTTTATGAAAGATATTATATGTGTGTGTATATAATCTATTAATCCTCAAATTACCATTTGACAATGGTATTTCCTGGCAAAAGACCTCTTCTATATGCATATAATACATAAATATTAAATATGCTCACATAGCAGTCCAGAGGCTAATTAAGAGCACACAGTCATGCGAACTGGTCTTTGAAGGTTTTTAATGTAGACAGTACAAAGTTGAGAAGAATAGAGATTAAAACAAAAAGCATAATTATTTTACCAGTTTTTAAATACAGGTAAGAATACACTGTGAACAAGCACACTGAGGTTCATCATAACAAACTTTGCAGGCTGATCAAACACTGCAGACTCTTTGTACTTTAACCTCAGCTTTTTGGCAAGAAGCCCAGTCAGTAGGCATTTTTTAAAAATTTGTTTCTCAAATGTAGATTGATTGGTTACCATCTCTATCAATGTTTGTATCAAAAGAAGATACAAATTTGGAATACATATTGCTTATGATTTTTAATTTTGGTCTTTGTTTTAAAGGAGTCAGTATTTAAAAAAAGACGATCTTTCCTGTATGATGCCTACCTTTGATTTAAATTTACTCCTAATATTTAAGAATATAGACCATATGCAAAATGTACTTGCTTCAGGCAATAAATCACTTTTCCAGATAGCCACATAGTAGAACTGAAATGTCAGATACCGATTCAAGCAAAGGTTATTTGAGGAAAATAACTTCTGTTAGAAACTCCTGGCAGCTAGCCAACTCTGCACTAATCCGGATGATACAGTGAGAGCACTGTTCATTGAAGGCTTTGACCAGACCTGCCCCATCCAGCAAATTGCCCCGGAGTGATTATATCATCATACTAAATGTGGATTAAAGAAAATAATTATAGATAGTATTCTTGTTGATGGCATTCGTTTTGTAGTCATAAACATCGAATTCTAAAGTGTCAGCAGAGACACAGATGAGTAAAAAATAATAGTGATATAAATGTTCTCTAATTATCCTAAAACCGAGATCTGTTCCACAGTGACACTCAGCCCCATTCTTCGATTCTATATACCCACCTCAGAGGCCAGGTGCAGGGTGTGCAGATCCTAATGCTACCTCTGCAATATGATCCATGCACCTCTTCCTTTTCTAATCCCAGTCATTTTTCTAATCTTACTTTTCAGTCTTGGTTAAGACAGAGAGGTCTTGGAAACCTCTCTCAAGATCAAAAAGCAGAAAGGGTTTGAAAGCTTTTAAGTTTCTAATCTTTGTCCTGAACTCTCTAGATGACAACTTTATTCTGGCTTCAAGTTTGCTTTAAGATTTTTCTGAGCCTTCTTTAAAAATTCAAATCCTAGAATCACAGAATCAGGAAGAGCAAAATAGGCATAATTTTACATTCTAAAGATTAAAAACATGTCATCATGTCATTTGCAGGAAAATGGATGGAACTAGAGAATATTATGCTACATGAGATTAGCCAGTCACAGAAAGTGAAGGGTAGTATGTTTCCTCTTGTATGTGAAAGCTAGAGAGAAATTAGGAAACAAAAGGGACTCCAGATAAAAGAGGAGGGACCTCAGTGGAGCAATGGAGGAGGTCTAGGGTAGGGAGGAGGTGGGGAGGAAGGGAGACTTGATGGAGGAAACACTTCAAATAATGATATGTATGTGTAAGAAATTATCAATGCCAATCTCAATATCATGTAGGGGAAGGGGAGAGAGTGGGGTGGGGTCGGGGGAAACTCACCAAATGCTGTGTGCCTGTATGTTCCTATCACTCTGGACCTCATTATAATGCACCAATAAAAGTACATTAAAAAGATTAAAAACTTTAACATAATGTTGGCAAAAGCTTGTTTTTTTTTTTTTTACTAACTTTCAGTGGATTAAATAGGAAGAAACATCCTGGAGAAGTTACAATTTATTTCTCTTTTAGATATTTCAGATGAAATATTTTAGATGATTTTATTTTAGATTAACTATTTAGATTCTATTTAGCAATTCTGGTACTTAGTTAATGATATTTTAGATTAAAACTCTAAATCATTTACTCTTCCTATGTGATATCTTAGATGAAGACTGCAATGTACAGCTACACAGCATTTATTGAGTTATTTATTTTATCTTACTCATTTAGGTTTGAGGCTTCTGTCTAAAATTTCCTTTTACACGTGGGAGAGTATAATTGCAGTTGAAAGTTTTATGGGGCATAGAAGTTCTGGCCTTAGGGGATTTTTTTCCCATGGTAAATAGAGGGTTTGAAAATTCAGTTCTTGTTCTTACAGTGGTAGAGTGAACTCAAATATATATCAAACCCTAAAGTTAGTTTGCAAATAAAAATTTAGAAATTACAATTTGGACATGTGATTGCATTTTTAGAGGGTGCTGGGTATTGAACCCAGAGGCATTCTACCTCTGAACTACATCCTGAGCCCTTTTTATTTTGAGACAGTCTTGCTAAGTTGCTGAAGGTCTTGCTAAATTGCTGAGACTGGCCTTGAACCTGCGATCCTCCTGTCTCAGCCTCCCAAGTACGGTATTACAGGTATGTGCCACCATATCTAGCAATTGCATTTTTAAAACGAATCAGTATATGTCAGAGGAAATAGGAACTTAATTCAATAAAAGAAACATAATACTAAACTCATACCACCTTCCTTGCTTCTTCCTTTCTCCTCCCTAGAAATTCACAAATGATAGATGATAAAAGATTGAAAAAGGGCCCATCCGAATTCTGTATTTTCCTGGAATTAACTCCGTTATAGTAAATCACTCTTCTTTTAGGTGAGAGAAATGTAGGGCACAGGCAAATGGGACTTTAGAGCAAAGCATCTACTTATTCTTGCTTATTATTAACCTGAGGAAGAATTATGGTGGTTTTGTCTGATTAAATGTCTGGACTTTTTTTTAACATGAAGAACAAGTTTTCCTATCTAATTTTGTTTCCAAACTGCAATGAAAAGTATATTTTTCACTTTGAGAAAGAGAATAACCTGTTTGAGGTAACCTGAATTCAGAATTGGACTGTGGAGTTCCTAGAAGATATTCAAGGGCATCAACTGTCCATGAACTTTAAGAAATCTGCATTCAGCAGAGCAGGTCTTTCTAGAGATGGTGCCTGGAACACAAAAAACATGGGGCATTAGGAAACCCATCATTTCTCCGTGGCATCAGACTTTATATCTGAGAGTGTTTCTTCAATCACGAATGCAAGCTGAACACTTCCCTACAGTTCTTAGGATGTTAGAATATGTTATTTTTGGACTGCAAGTTTCCTGTGTATTCAAGCTATTATCTTTCCTTGTAATATCTATCCTGCTTTCACTTTGTTTTTGTGTAAATCATATTATATCCCAAGTACATTTATCTACATGAAGACTTCAATGTAAGAATGGATCATATTCAAATGTAAAACCACAGGTACCACTTCTTGGTTGTTCATTTGTGAGTGCCCCAAATAATTTTCCTTCTCCTGGATCATGTTGAACAAAGGCATCAGAAGAGATAGAACTTGAAAGCATTAAAGTTCCTATGACAAAATGCAAATTTAACAAACGCCTAAAAAAAAGCAGGGGCAGTATTTTCTGAAATGAACTTTCTAGACCTGAAGAGAAGCAATTTTCCAGTTTAGAGAAGACACACAACCTCGCTTGTTTGTTGTTACATTTGCCCAGATCGCCAAGGAGTGTCACGATGCTGGAGTGTCAGTCATGCTCAAAGTGACTTCTTGATCTGGTTTAACCAGTTTGAAGTTTTAGTTTTCCTTAGTTTTGTAGCTTAAACGTGCTTTAATTTGTTTTATCTCAACTCTTCATAGCCAATTCCTGAGATACACAGAATAGTTAAGGCAGTCAAACTACAAAGGCTATGAAACTTCACATAGTGTCAGTTTGAATGAGAATTCAAGTCTTCCAATTCCAATTTCATTGCTTTTTCCTCCAAACACTACAGGAGACCTTGGGTTAGAGTCATCTATCATGTATTTCTTAGAGAACAAGTAGGTCTTTCAAACAGGGATGTATTACTTCACCATCAGTCATAGGTGAATACTTAATAACAGAGTAAACACTGTCATTTCACACAGCTGTTCTGAAGCAAGAATGTGGTGTGAATAAGTTTCTGGAAAAGACTAGAAAGACTAGAAGTGATGCTGTTTGAGAGGATTCTTATGTAGATTTTCTAGTAGTGCTTGAGAGAGAATACTTACTCTCTGCCCTTTAAATTTCCAAGAGTCTCACTTAAATTCTTAAATTAAAGAGCCAGGCATGGAGGCTGAGACAAGAGGATCGTAGGTTTGGGGCCGGCCTCAGCAACCTAAATTCTTAAGTTAAAAATACTTTGCAAATTAGATAAGTCAATGGGACCACTGACAAGAAGGAAAAAAAAAAAGCTAATAATAGCTGGGTCACTTATCAATTATAATTTTAATTCTTTTTTCTTTTTGTTTTTGGTACCAGGGTTTGAACCCAGGAGCATTCTACCTCAGAGCTATACTGCCAACCCTTTTTATTTTTTATTATTTATTTATTTATTTATTTTTGCAGTACCGGGGATTGAACGCAGGGGCGTTCTACCTCCGCGCTACGCCCCCAGCCCTATTTTTTATACTTTGAAACTGGGTCTCACGAAGTTGCGGAGGGCCTCACTAAGAGAGAGAGAGAGAGAGAGAGAGAGAGAGAGAGAGAGAGACAGGGAGAGACAGGGAGAGAGAGAGTGAGAGAGCCGAGGCTGGCCGCGAACCCGGATCCTCCGGTCTCCCAAAGTACTGGGATTACAAGTGTGCGCCACCACGCCCAGCCTTATTTTTTATTTTGAAACAAGGTGTTGCTAATTTGCCGAGGACCTTGCTAATTCTTAATCTTTTATATTTTAGTGTGAATAGAGACACTGGGATTAGGGGATTTGGAGGGAGAGAAGGCAAAGGCAAAGGAAGGAAAAGGAAGAGAAGAGGATATGGGTCAAAAGTATAGGGGGTGAGAACCCAGAGGAGAAAAAGAGTGCTTTGTCGTTATTTCTGTTGATGTAAAATAATAACTCTGCTTTAAAGATAATAAGAAACTAGTTTGTTCTAAGTCAAATATGAATGGCCATGGCCTAGGAACATGGATTCTAGTGACCCTGAAGGTACATACGCTCCCAGGCCCTGGGCATTCATATTTGAGTCAGAGTAAACTAGTTTTTTTTTTATTTTTTGCGGTACTGGGGTCTGAACCCAGGGGCATTTTACCTCTGAGCTACACCCTCAGCCCTATTTTTTATTCTTTATTTTGAAACAGGGTCTCACTAAGTTGCGGAGGGCCTCACTAAGTAGCTGAGGCTGGCCGCGAACCCGAATCCTCCAGTCTCACCCTCCCAAGTACTGGGATTACAAGCGTGCACCACCATGCCACGCTTGTAAACTAGTTTCTTATTTCCTTTAACGTAGAGTTGTTATTTTATGTCAAATATTTGGCACCCAATGTGGGAAGTAGACACGATCCTCTTTGACTGGTGGAGTGGACAGGATCCGTGCCAGGGACCGGCATGGGCCCTCTGTGCGCAACCACGGCTCCTTCTCTGTTGGACATTGGTGACTCTTTCCCGGGGCCTGGACCTTCCCTTGTTTGGGTTGACAGTCCTCTGGTTGATTCTGGGCTGACTGTAGGTATTTGGATATCTTGTTTTTTCAGATCATTTGTAAGAACTTTATTTTTATAGAATTGGTCTGTTTTCCCACTGCTCCCCATGCTCTCAATCTGCCTCTGCGTTTCTGGCTCCTCCTGTTTATTTCAATCTTGTCCTTTTACTACAGAAATTCTACGAGCACCTGATCATTAGGATGCGGAAAAAGAGAGATATTTATTCCCTTCAGCCAGAAAACTATAATTAGGTAACTAATCTTCTCATGAAGGCGAGCGGGGATTCCCAAGAATGTGCATGACGTCATAGGGAAAGTCCCCAAGTAACATACCTCATGCCTGGGTCAGAAGAAACTTCATTGGCTCAGCTGGTAACTCAGGCAAAAGAGAGTATCGCCTAGTGTCATCAGCCTCTTCACCTTCCATAAAACGTGTAGGATAAAACCAAGATAAAATGGAAGAAACCGATTTCAGGGTGAGGCTGGAAGCTACTCCCATGAGCAGCACATCAACCAATCCAAAGCACAAATCCCACCAGTTCCTGGAGACGGTTGCAATTTTGGGGAGAAGAGGAACCTCCACTAAAACGGGAAATTCAAATTCAAGGAAGGAGGAAGAGTTTGGCTTTCTGTTTCCTCCAATAGAGAACACTTGATATTCCTAAAATGGCTTTCTGTTTATTTTGCATGTTGAACTAGAAGTCTTGAACGATAAAACAAAAAGACAAAAAACAAACCAAAACAACAAAAAGTCTGGTCTGATTTGGCTTTCATTGTGAGGGTCCTGAGGTCTGTTCTAAAAATACTTCTGACCAGCTGTGTCTATATTTTGAAGCAATGGGAAGTGTTAATTTGATTCCCACATGCAGCCCACTGGGTTGCATTCTCTAATTCCCTAAAACTGGGTGACTTTTAGATATGCGTCCACGAGGAGTAAAAGGTGATTTTCTTTTGTAATACCACCTGGTCCCAGCATTCTTTGAAAGCATGAGAGAAATGACCTGAAAACAGATCCTGGAGACTGGGTAGAATTTACTGGGTAGAATTAATTCCAACCCATCAAAGAAACCTGCCCCTGGAATTCCTAGAAATAGTTTTGATGGGGGTTACTGGGGCCATTTTGCTCTTGTTTGGCAAGGATTTATCCTGCTCTCTTTAATATAATTGAGCTTATGGTATCATTGTATGGCCTTTTCTGGTGAATTGACTTTTGGTTCTACATGCTTAGTTTAATATTTTGTTTGATCAGCAGGTCAAATTAAAGTTTCTGCAAACACCTTTGGTATAATTCTTAAACTGAACTTATAAGGTTAGCACATAAAGACTTCAGCTCTTTCTCTTTTTTTCTTCTCTCTCTTCTGCTAGCTCTTTTTGTTCCTCTGAAGATAATTTTGTTATTCCAGGTTGCTTGGAAGTTTTTTTATTTCTAGCCAGACCTACCTAAAATGTAAATATCGAAGAATTAACTCCTAGACTCATTTGAGTCTTAAAAAAAAGAAAAGGAAAAAGAGTAAAAGAGGCTCAACGGAAAAATTAACAAACAAGAAAACTCAAACCAAAACTAAAACAAAAGTGGTGGTGCACGCCTGCAGTCCCAGTACTTGGGAGGCTGAGACAGGAGGATTGTGGGTTTGAGGCTAGCCTCTGAAACTTAGCGAGATCCCCCAGCAACTTAGCAAGACTCTTTTTCAAAATAAAAAATAAAAAATAAAAAATGGGACTGGGGGGTGTAGCTCAGACGTAGAATGCTCCTGGGTTCAAGTGCCAGTAACACACACACACACACATACACACACACACACGGAGTTATAGGGTTATGGGCCCTGCTTCACCTGAAGAATTTGAGGCACAGCCTACATATGATTTTCAAATGAAAATCTTAAAGTTTAGCCATATGAACAGATGACTTTAACTTGTCCCATTTTATTATAAATATAATTTGGATTCAACTGTCTTTTTTATAAACTGGTAAATTTATGTTACTATATTGCTCTGTTTCCTACATTTGCTGGTAAATAAAGGTAGAGATTTCTTCAAAAACTGTCAGCATTTTCCTGCTACTGCAGTCACTGAGGCTGCCTGGTTGTCCACTGGTTAGGGTTGGGCTCATCCACTGCCAGGGACTGGGTTCAACTCCTCGGTAGACAACAGTGATGATTTTTGGTAGCAGTAACAGATGAAAGCTGTAGCCTCCCCACTGTTCCCTTCCTTCCTTTTAATCACATCCAGGTAATCCCTGAGGAATCATAGGAAGTCTTTTCCACTTACCTAACACTTTAGGAGAAATTAAAATGTTAATGGAGAATAGAGTTGGACTCTAACAGACACTGGTTGGAGCCACTATTTTTGTTCATCACCCATCACTTTAGATCCTTCCTTGGATTATTGAATGTTATGGTTAGATACAGAGTGTCCCCTGAAGAGCTCATGAATTAATGTTCAGAATTGTAATTAAGTCATGAGGGCTGTAATCTCATCTGTGTGTAAAGCCATTGTGATGGGTTTACTGGGTGGTAACCTAGGCAGGTGGGTGTGGCTGGAGAAGGTGGGTCCCTGGAGGTATGGCTTAGGGACTGGGCTTTTGTCTTTGAAACCTCTTGCTTCTTGTCCACTCTCTTTTGTTTCTGGCCTCCATGATGTGAGAACAGAACCTTGCTCTCTTCTCTCTGCTTCCTGCCGCCATGCCTGAGCTCCAAAGACCTGGCCAGACATCGACTAAACTCCGAGATTTCCAAAGAACTGAGCAAATAAATCTTCCATCCTCCAAGTTGTGTGGTCATTTGTTTGGGATTATAGTGTGATGAGACTGTTGCTTGAGACATTGAAACTATTCTAATAGTAAGGATTTCTACTTGTCATATGACTGTTTACAAGACCTAGCTCACAACAGCAAGGCCCACAACTCCAAGTGGGGCCTCTTCTACACTCACTCATTTCTTCTTGTCCCATCTACACTGATACATCTTGGTAGGGATTTCTTAGAAACTCAATGTACACATTTCCTTCTTTCTAAAAGGGGGGAATGTTTTAAAACCTGGAGCAAGTTCTTCTTTCTAAGATGACTAACAACTAACACCTGTGATAAATTAAGACAGGAAGGGAAAGGAGGCTTTCTCAGGTACTCTCTCAGGTTGGATGGTGTGTTAGTCAGCTTTTCATTGCTGTAACAAAATACCTGAGAAAATCAACCTGGAGGAAAGATTTATTTTGGGTCATGGTTCCAGAGGTTTAAGTCCATGGTCACTTGACCCTGTCACTGTGGGTCTTGGAGAGGCAGAACATCATGGTGGTAGGAGTGGTAGAGCAGAATTGCTTACCCCATGGCAGCCTGGAATGGTGGGAGGAGGCAGGGACAAAATATGCCCTTCAAAGGCACACCACCCGTGACACCTCCCAAAGTCCCCCCCCCCCCAGTAGTGGCAGCAGCTGGGGACTAAGCCTTCAACACGGGGCCTTTAGGGGACGTTCCAGATTCAAACTCTAATAGATGTGATGAAAAGATAGAATCTAAAGCAGCTATGGGACAATTGGTTATGATAACAAGATGGAATTGAAAGTAGCTTATGGGACAATTGCCAGCACTCTGTTTTTAATGGTTTAAAAGGACGTCAATTTATTTTCTCATAGTTCTGGGGTTAGGAGTCCAGGCAGTTTTAACTGGGTTCTCTGCTCAGGGGTCACAAAGATTAAGTATCACCTGGGCCATTCTACCTCCAAACTATACATCCATCCCCATTTTTATGTGTGTGATTTGGGGGCGGGATTCTACCTCTGAGCCACACCCCCAGCCCTATTTTATTTTTTATTTTGAAACAGGATCTCACTAAGTTTCCAGAGGGCCTCACTCACTATAGTTTGCTGAGGCTGGCTACGAACTTGTAATCCTCCTGTTTCAGCCTCCCAAGTACTAGGATTACAGGTGTGCACCACCATGCCTGGATTTTATTGTTTTATTTTGAGACAGGGGCTCACTAAGTTGTTGAGGCTGACCTTGAATTTGCCATCCTCCTATCTCAGCCTCTCAAGTACTGGGATTACAGGCATGTGCCACCATGCCCAGCTTTTCATTTTTTTTTCCAGTACTGGAGATTGAACCCTTGGGTACTCTACCATGGAGCTACATCCTTGCCCCTTTTATTTATTTATTTTTTTTATTTTGAGACAGGATCTTGCTCAAGTGCCCAGGCTGGCCTGGAACTGGCA
>PVJS01021596.1:0-31343 GCA_004027185.1 Glis glis
CCGAAAAAAAAAAAAAAAAAAAAAAGAATACATACTAGGGAGCTGAACCAGCTAGATTCAAACTCCAGCTCTGCCATCTTTTCTGTGACCCTCAGCTGGTACAAGTGATTTAATTGTTAATTGACAGTTGCCTCATTTGTAAATAGGGTTGGCACTAGATTCTGCTTCATAAACTTATAAAGATTAAAATTTTATGTAAATAAAAGCACTTAGAACCCTACTAATATGTAAAAATCACTAATTGTCTCTTAGTCAATATTCGTCAATTCGGAGTGGCAGATATTTTATCCCTCGGCTAATCTTCGAACAAAATTTATGTGGTGAGAACATGTGATTTGAGTGGGTTTTGATAAGATTCCCATGACAAAGCATATTCAGACACACTGTGGACATTCACAAAGAATGTGGATGTCACACATGATCTTTTTCCCCCATTGAAGAGAAATAATGTTGGATGAATGGGATGAACTCCAGCCCTAAAAGGGGCAGTACTATCCCCAACAGGGGGACACATGGCAATAAGTCTATTATTTGTGCCACAGGTTGATTCAACAATGGACATTTAATCCAGACCTAAGTCAGTCAGGATAAGTCATTACATTGACCCACACAGGGTGGGGATGTGATGTCAGAAGGTCCTATCTGAGGGAAGTAGAAGGCACTCATTCTATTACTGGTGGGACAAGAAGCTCTCATACCTTTGGTGGAATAGATTGTTGTGACCCCAGGAATGACTGACCATTTTGCTACCTCAGGTGAATCACTTAAGGATGAAACAAACATGAGGAGGACGGTGGACTCTAGAGGATCCCTAAGAAGTGGAACTACTCAAACCACCTGAAACCTGCTCTGCCTCTGAAAATCTCAATTGCATGAATTTTTAAGTTCTCAGTATTGCTTAAGCCAATTTGAATTGAATTCTATGCTGAATTGAATTCCAAGCATTTGATAAGGGGTTCAACTAAATGACTTACAAGTTCTTAACTAAAATTTTTAATGTATTAATTTTATTTAAATATTTATTATTTTTCCTAATTTGGCTGGGCATGGTGGCACACCTCTGTAATCACAGTAGTTGAGAGGCTGACAGGAGGATCTCAGGTTTGAGACCAGCCTAGGCAACTTAGCAAGATCCTCAGCAACTTAGCAAGACTCTGTTTCAAAATTAAAAGATAAAAAAGGGCTGGGAGTATAGCTTTGAGGTAGAATGCCCCTGAATTCAATCCCCTGTACCAAAAAACATCATTAATTTTTCCAAATAATAAATACACTAAGAGAATAAAAAATAAATGCTTATGATGTGTCTGTAACATTGCTGAGAACTTTGCAGACCTTAATACATCTAATTTCATAGCAATTCAGTGAAGGTTGAACTCTATTCAAATGAAGAAAAGATGGCTACCAGAGATTAATAAATTTGCATTTTGATCATGTAATTAGAAAATGAAGAATTGAAGTTCAAACAGCAATTTATCTAGCTTTGAAAAACTTCTTAACCATTATATTCTGCTACTTTAAATTAATTATGCACCAGGTGCTCGCTATGCCAGGTAGGGGATAGAAGCATAACTTATTACAGTCCAATTTTGAGAGTCTATTATGTGCCAGGTAAGATAAACAATTGGATAATTGAGTTGGAAGAACATGGAAGAGCACAATCAGGATTTATTTTTTCCTCTCCAGTGCCTTCAACTGCAGTCTGAAGTACTTCTATTCTCTGACACTGGGTTACAGGGGGTCAGATTGTGGTAAATTTCAGCTCCAAGGAGAGTAGAGCTTTGAGTTATTAAAAAGATTTTTATTTTCAGTTATGTTGGAGTAATTATCCAGAGCTTCACATCCCACCATAAGCAACTGGTAAACTAAGAATTTTTTAAATATGCCCATGCAGGGCTTAATACTTCAGAAAAGGAAAACAGAGGAAATGAACCCTGAAATAGACCTGGTGTTCTGGGTGGAGGCAATTATTAACAGGAAGAGAGAAACCATGCAGAACCCTGTGGTCTTGCAGAGTTTAAGACACCAAGGTCAGAGTATGAGGAGGCTCAGGCAGGTAAAAATTTTTGTGGCTGTCAAAGTTCCACAAAAAGAGGGAGATAAGCTCAAGAAAATAGGAAATAAGCTCAAGGAAGTTACATAGAAATTCCTTTAAGTACTTGCAAAACATTAAGACACGGATGCTGTGAGATGATAGATAGACGATAGATGATACATAATATAGATGGATAGATAGATGATAGATGGATGATAGATAGATGATGTTGTTTCATATAAATTCATATATGCATACACACATATATATAGCAAAACATGTAATTATATAGTATATATCATAACATGTAGCATATATAGCATAACTATATACATATAACAAAGAATCGCTTTATGCAGTTTGGGTGGGTAGTGAAGTGATCCTGAAGCAAGGTCGACAGTCAGGAAGTGAAGGTCATGAACAGGCTGGAACCCTGTGAGTCTGATCAGAAACCTGAATGCACTTGCAGGCATTAGGTAGGGTAGATCCAGGGGAGATGGAGAACAATATCAAAACTAGCTGATATCTTTGGTTCTTTCTCCTCAGGAAGAACCTAGGCACTCTTTCAAGGATATCTATCAGGAAAACTTTCCCGATTAACTCGACGCTGAAGGATTGGTTTTCATTCCATCTGCAAAGTTCCTTCCTAGCAACACGCAGATTAGTGCTTAACTGGAAGGAGGTGCTCAAGATGCAAAGTGGTCCTCGTAGCTCATTTTAACCTGCAATATATTAAAAAGTGAACGTTGTTCAACATAGAAAACTCTGCACTTCACAAAATGTGTAAAGGAAAGCCTCAAAAGCAAGCAAAGTTGATAGGGCAGCCGGGCGTGGTGGTCCACGCTTGTAATTCCAGTACTTGGGAGGCAGAGACCGGAGGATCCGGGTTCATGGCCAGCCTCAGCTACTTAGTGAGGCCCTCCGCAACTTCGTGAGACCCGGTTTCAAAATAAAGTATAAAAAATAGGGCTGGGGGTGTAGCTTGGAGGTAAAATGCCCCTGGGTTCAATCCCCGGTACTGCAAAAAAAATAAAGAAAGAAAAATAAATAAAAAAGAAAGCAAGCAAAGAAGGAGCAGAAAGTCATAAACTGAGCATTTCCTTGAACTTAGGTAGAGAAAGGAAATATTTGTGTTCTAAGAAAGACATGAGAAACTAAGAGTCTAACGTGGGAGCAAATACTACTTCAACCATGCCCTACCAAAGTTTGAAAACATAATTGAAAGAGTCAAACTGACCTCCTAGAACATAACTGTCCCCCAAAGCAAATCTTAATGCTCTTTAAAGTAAGACAACAAAATCCAGACACTCAACAACATAAGGTCAGAATGTCTAATAAGCAATCAAACATTAGTAGACATGCCAAGAGAAATTAAAGTGTGCCCATGACCAGGAGAAATATCAACCAGTTCATCCAGAAGTGAGGGAAATGATGGAGTTAGCCAACAAGGATGTTACAACAGTTACCATAACTAATATATATAGTCAGATGTAAATATGAACATGGTAAAGATGTAAATGAAAAATATAAAAAAGAACCAGATGAAACTTCTAAATATGAAAAGTAAAATAGCTAAAGTGAGAATATCACTGAGTGGGAATTAATTATAGATTAGACACTATAGAAAAATCCAGTGATATCAAAGATAGCAATAGAAAATATTAATAATGAAGGAAAGAAAGGAAGACCAAAATAAAATGAGCAGAACCATGAAATTAAATGAGCAGAGCCTAAAAGATCAATGGAAAAATATGTGCATTTGGAGTTCCAAAATATAAAATGAAGGAAAAGAAAAACCAAACAAAACAGCAGCAATAAACAACCAACAACAAAACACTTCAACGTATTTTAAGAAGTAATTAACATTTTCCAAATGTAATTTCAAAACATATACACATAATCAGAGATAAAGATAACATTTCATAATAAGAATATAAAAACCACAAAGAAGGTATAACAATGCTAAATGTGTATCTTAAAATAGAGCTTCAAAATACATAAAGGAAAAATGGATCTCCCGAAAGAGAAATAGACTAATCTAGAATTACAGTTAGATATTTCAATACTCTTCCCTCAAAAATAAACTAATCAAGAGAGAAAAGAAATGAGCAAGTGTATGAAAGATTTAAATACTGTCAACCCACATGATCTAACTGACATTTGCACCACACCAGTTGACTGTACATTATTTACAGGTGCACATGAAACATCACTAACATAGACTAAAATTTGAACCATTAAACAAGTCTTTTTTTTGGCACTAGGGATTGAACCCAGAGGCATTCTACCTCCAAGTTACATCCCAGCCCTATTTTTTATTCTTTATTTTGAAACATGGTCTACTAAGTTGCGGAGGGCCTCACTAAGTAGCTGAGGCTGGCTGCAAACCCAGATCCTCTGGTCTCAGCCTCCCAAGTACTGGAATTACAAGCATACGCCACCACGCCTGGCTTAAACAAGTCTTAATAATGCAAAAGTATAGGAACCCCCCAAAATCTCTAGCCACAATAGAATTAAACTGGAATCCACTAACAAAAATGTATTTGGAAAATCCTCCAGTATTTCATAAGTAAACAACTTATTTCTAAATAATACACATGAGTCAAATATAAAATCAAAATCAAAATTAGAAAATATTTTGAACAAAATAAAATGAAAGTTACAATATATCAAAAGTGTGGAATGCAGCTAAAGCAGTGTTGAGAGGAAAATCATGTACTTAAATATTTATATTTGCAAAGAAGACACTAACTGATCTAACCTTAAGCTTCTACCTTAAGAAGCTTAAGTAATGAGAGTAAATTAGAAACAAAGTAAGAATAGAAATGGTGTGATAAGGATAAGAGTGTAAGTCAATGAAGCAGAAAACTGAAAAAATGGAGAAAGACAATGAAATCTGAAAAAAAGCAAAGAGAAAACTTCAGCTAGACAGATCAAGAAAGAAGGAGCAAATGTCTTGCCAATATCAAGAATGATAGACGAAAAAGTGTTTAAAGGTTAATAAGTAATATTACAAGTAACAATATCTAATAAATTTTAAAATATATGTTTATGTATGCATCCATTGAAAGATACAAATTTCCAAAAGAGACTAAAGAAGAAGTAAAAAATCACAGTACCTTTATTTCTGTTAAATAAATGAAATTTATAATAAATACCTTGTCACAGGGAGAATTCTATTCCTAGGTACTTTTTCTTATCAATTCTCTCAGACATTTATGGAAGATGAAAATGTCATTCAACATCAACTGTTCATAAAATAAAGGCATGGTCACTTTTCAACTCCTTTTATAAGACTAGCATTATCCTGATATAGAAGCCTAAAATATTCCAAGAACAAAAAACTAGAAATTAATATCCTTCATGAGCAAAAGTCTTTAAATATTAGCAAATTAAATCCAGCAATACATAAAAAAGAATGAAACACCAAGCACAACTGGGCTTTATCCCAGCAATGTAAGGCTTGTTTTATATGTTTTTAGAAAGCAATCAACATAATGCACATTTACTGATTAAAAAAGAAAGTCAACTATGATTACTCAATAGATATATAAAAAGCAATTGAGAAAACTCAGTTCCAATATAAGATTACAAACTCTCAAGAATTAGAAAAAAATGGAGGTTTTTAATCTGTAAAAGGAATCTACGTAAAATGTAATTAATATTATAGATGGGAAGTAATTTGATGTTCTTCCTTTAAAATTTCTATTCAACCGTGTATTAGCCCTCCTATCAGTTAAATCAGGTAAGAGAGAGAGAAAAAGTAAACCATAGAGATTAAGAGGAAGATGTAATATTGCATCTATATACTGATGCCCTAATGGTCTTTGCAGAAAATTCTAAAGAATATCCAAAAATAGTAAAAGCTTACAATGTCAGAGGACTAAATGTTAACATAAAAATCAATTTTATTTCTATATAACAGCAAGTATTCATTGGAAACTAAACCTTAAAAACAGTATGCTGTTAACAATAGTTTAAAATCTGAAATACTTTAGGTTAAATTCAACAAAATATGTATAAGACATAAAAAATCAAAACTAAAAACTATTGGTGTGAAGAATGTTTTAAACAGCTCAAATAAATGGAGAAATATTCTATACTAATTGACTGGAGCACTCAATATTATTGATCCTTACCATAATCCCAAACAAAAAACAATATTTTATTTCTTTGCAGAATTCAGGAACATTGTATAAAATGCATATGGAATGCAAAGGATCTAGAATGACTTAATAATTTTGAAATAGTTGGAAAACTGACATGATTTCAAAAGTTTTATAATATTATAGTAATTAAAAGCTTTTGTTATCTGTATAAGGAAACATATTGACAATTCAGAACTAAACACATTCATATGAAGTTAATTTATATTTGACACAGGTATCCAGGTGAGGAAAACAATATTTTCAACAAATGTAATAAAAACAGCATAAATACTAATTTGTAAAAAAGTAAAATCAGACTTTCTCTCCTGACACACACAGAAGCAACTTGGAATGGATCATAGATGTAATTGTAACATCTAAAACTATAAAACTTTTAGAAGAAATTATAGATAGCATTTTAACAACTATAGGACAATTTTTTTTGTAAGATATGGATAAAAAATTAAAAGACAAGCCACGCTCTTAAAGGAAGTAATATGTTTGTCTAACAAAGGATCTGTATCCAGTATCATATATATAAAAACTTCTTACAACTCAATAAGAAGAAATTATACAACCCATAACAAAAGTTTTCAACATTTCTCAAAAGAAAATATATTGATGTCAATAAACACATAAAAATACCCCAAAACAGTATTCAAGAGGAAATGCAAATTCAGTTCACAATGAGATACCACTGCTTTCTTACTATCTTAAAGTTTAAGACACTCATAATATCAAGTTTTGACCAGGATGCGGAGCAGCTGCCATGCTCATATATTTGTTGGTGGCATTATAGGATGGTATAACTTGGAAAATAGTTTCAAAGTTGCTTGTGAAAATAAACATTTACTGACTACATAATACAGAAATTCCAATTCTAGGTATTTTCAAAGGAAAATGAAAACTTATGTCTACACAAAGGCTTTACTGTTCCTAACAGTTAAAAACTGGAAACAACCCAGTGTCCATCAACAGGTGAATGGACACACAAATGGCGGTATAGTCATTCAGTAGAATGCCATTCAGAATTTGAAGGAAATGAGCTACTGATACATGTGACAACATGCATGAACCTCAAAACATGCTGAACAGACAAGCAAAATACAAAGAACAGTCTATACTGTTTATTTGAAATTCGAAAAAGAAAAAGATGAATCCATAGTTGTAAGAAGTATGTCAGTGATTGTCCAATACCAGGAATGGGGAATGGGGAGCAATATCCTGTGGTAGAGCACAAGGGGGCTTCTCAAGGTGACTGTAATTTTCCATATTGTGGTTGGGTGGTGACTACGTGGTTGTATATACCTGTCAAAATTCTTACAATTATGAATTTGAGACTAGATGCTTGTTAGCAAAATATGGAGCACCGCCTAGTTCTTCCATTGCTGTCCCCTTACTCCTGTGACCTTGTCTTTCCATGTCAGGGCTCCTCTATGTTAAGAGTGGGATTACAAGAAAAGGAGAAAGGTCCTGGCTACAAAGCCTCAGGTGATGGGTGCTCTGTGCTATGACAGCTAACAAGATATTGACCCTTGACCATGAAGTTCATGTGCTATGGACATTTTTATAGGGCTCCTCCTACTCTACCCAGCCTCCAACACTGAACTGTGCTTTTCCTGACAAACTGATGGGTCCTGGCTGATGTTGTAAACCCCCTTCAGTTAACTGTGCTAGACAGTCTACTCCTAACCTCTTTCTGCTAGGATTCCTTCCACCCAGTGAGATGGAAAAGTCCAGTTCTTTTTCTGAAAAATTCTTCATCATTACTAACTAGAGAGTCTTCCTCTAGAAAATAAAAATAACAGCTTTCCCCACTGCAGCACGGTCCTCTCATCCAGCTAGAAAGAGTACCACCAGACCTCCTCCCTTATCTGGCTTTTCCAGGAATAAAAAGGCAGGCACAGGTATCTCTGCAGAGACCCCTCAAATTCTCAGAACACCTGCCTGCCCTACCTGCTTTTGCAGTAGCACAGAATCAGCCCACCTCTCAGCAAGAAGCTAGGTGGGAATGAAGATGCCAGGCATCATGTTGAAAAAGTCCTGTGACTTTTTCACAGGGTGGTTCTCCTCCCCAGCCCCCCTTCATTTGGGATGTAGGGCAGAAAGGAAACATCTGGTTCTTTCCATCAACTTTTAGGTGAGTAAAAACATCATGACAATTTCTTCTTCTGTAGTTTTGTTAAAGAACTACTTTCTAAATGTAAAACCTTTTCTTAGATATATGGAAGATAGGTAATGACTGTATGTGCAAGACAAGTCTATCTAACTTATTAAATCCTGTAGAGATGCATGTAGCAGTCCTCACACCAGAGGATCTCCTGTCACCTGCTGTTCTCAATTTTGAGTCATTAGGCAAATTGAGATATGAAGAAAAGTTCCATTTGATATACTGTGACATGTGCTTGATGCCTGGGGTAATAAGCCTGAAATGGTGAAGATGTATTTTCTGCCTTCCAGAAGACCATAGGCAAGTGGAAAATATATACCAACAAACAAACCTTTTCAATAAAATGTAGGCAAGACCAGTGGTAGTCACAGAGAGAGCTTCATTTTCTAAGTAACACACAGTCTGATCAGAAATTCAGCCAAGAGGATGGCCAATTAGAGATTGAAAGGTGTTATATTAGAGAAAACAACAGCATCAAATGAAATTTCAAAGTAGAAGTACAGAGGATGACCCTTAACTCTTTGCCCATTATATTCTTCCCTACTACTCTTCATATTTGTTTTATGTAATGTTCCCTGGTCACTTTACTTAACCCCATGTCTTTGCAATTACCCAGGCTATGATTTCTGTTTTGGGGCAATCGTCATTGGATGTCTCACTAGAAATAAAACATAAGTAGGATTTTTAAAAACCCATATGTTTATCTATGGGCTTCTGAATTTTACTTGTGATGTGGTTGACTTAAATCACTTAATGTCGGTTTTATTTGAAGACCCATAAATGTATAAATTTATGTTTATTTCCATATTTATGCAGCGATACACAATGAGTATAATTTACCAGTTGTAAGGATAACTTAGTAATTTGTAAGTAATTGTAAAAATTATAAGTACCTGCTTCTATATTCACCCAGTTAAAGACTATAATTAGCAATTGAAATGTAATTAAATTTCTGCGACTTTAGTATCAAATTCTGTGTGAAACATAAATGAGTTGGATTCAACGACACTGAAATTCCAAGAAACATATCACATGTCTGAATTTTCTGTTTTCATATCTTCCTTCCTTCCTTTCCTCTCACCTCTCTCTCCAGTGGTGATACAAATGCTACATAATCGAAATCACTCTAGAGAAATAAAAGTACATGTGTGGCTTAGAATTTGACCATGTATTTCTTCACTGCCATTTAATAGTATTATGTTTGCAAATCAATAATAAATGAGGTGATTTCCATGAAGAGAGAGAAAGAGAGTAAAAATATCACTGGGCTAATGCCCATCTGTGAATCTACTATGAGCCAATCCTTTATTAACAGGTGTGAGCTTCAATCAACAAACAGCTGGGCTCACCCACATACATTTGGCACACAGTATTAAACTAAATCATTTTCCAACTTACACAGTACTTAGGATTAAAAATGTATAAATTTGCTATTTCTTTTTAAGTGCCAAAAGGCCCAAAAGTGCTAAAAAAATTGGCATAAAATAAATTTTTCATCATTCCTATTATATACCAAGTTCCATTCTTAACATTACATTTTTAAAATAGTTTTTATATATTGAATACTTCTCATAGTGCTTACTATGTATAAGCACTTATAGAAGCTACTTTATGCATTTAAACTCATTTAATTATCATTACCACACTAGGAATTAGATAATATTTGTCCCACTTTGCCAGTGGGAAAACTGGGAAGCCACTAGAATGTGGTAGATCTGGGATTAAATTCCAAGGCTTCCTGACTAAGCAAGGTACTTTATTCTTGAAAGAAGGCATAAAGAGACACATGCCTTATATTTGGCAAGTCTAGGATGTGAACTTGATTCTATTTGATATCAATGTTCATCTCTAGACTGTAATAGATGCATCAACTAAGATAAAACCTAATAGCTAATAGCAGTAAGCAAAGGGAGTACATCCACATTTTGAATTCAGCAAAAACTGGGATGATTGAGTGCTAAGTACATGTTCGTCAGGTCTGAAAGGCATAGCAAAAACAGGAAAGAGAGAGAGAGAGAGAGAGAGAGAGAGAGAATCCATTATTTTTCCAGCAGTAAGTAAAATGATTTACTCTTTCTGGATTTACAGTAAATGTTTTTATATGAATAAATGAATATTAAATTGAAAAATTACCTACCATTAGAAAACTGAATTTGAGGACGAAGGGCTGAGGATGTAATTTCTCCTGGGCTGGGGCAGAGGCAGATGTAGAAGAGGCTTTTAGAGAGTGATAATTAAACTGAGATTCAAAGAAAAAAAAGGAGAGAGACAAGATCCAGATCTAGTGCATCTATTCATGTACTTCCATTATTGAATCATATTTTATTTAGTTATCTATTCCTATTTTACAAAAATTCTCAAATTTTTCACTTAAAATGCCAAGTTATTACTATTTTCATGTTGTCACGTGGATGGCGTTTAGCAGGTAGAATAGTCTAGCGGATGTAAACCATGTCTGGCATCTTGGTAGTGGTGATTCAAATGCTGATGTTGGTTCAAAATGTTGACTCAAGCCAGGCATGGTGGTGCACGCTTGTAATCCCAGTACTTGGGAGGCTGAGACTGGAGGATCTGGGTATGCGGCCAGTCTCAGCTACTTAGTGAGGCCCTCCACAATTTAGCGAGACCCTGTTTCAAAATGAAGAGTTAAAAAAAATAGGGCTGGGGTTGTAGCTTGGAGGTAGAATGCCCCTGGGTTCAAGCTCCAGTACTGTAATATATATATATATATATATATATATATATATATATATATTGACCCCAAGACACTACATCTTGATGGTCTTGGTTCAAGTTTGGGGATTGTCATTTACTTTTTACATGACAGCTCAGGGGTCTCAGAGTAAATATTCTAAGATACCAGAAAGACACCTGCCAGACTTCTTGCACCCTAAAGTGGAAATGTCCAACCAACTTGGAATGTTCAACAGTCACTCCCTTTACATCCTAATGGTAGAACAAGTCTCTTAGGACAGCCCCATGCAAGTGAAATTAGACTTCATCCCTCAAAAAATTTATAGCTGCCTTTAATCTATCACATCAACCTTCAAATCACAATAGAGATAGAGCCCCCCCCAAAAGTGCCCCATGCGATAATACTTTCAATTAATGCTGAAGACCTTCATAGCCATTCTTACAAACACCCATGCAAACCAAAGCACAGCCTCAAACATAAATTAAACAGATCTTGTCTTCTCACTTTGACAGGGCATTTGCTGTAGGTTGCAAGTAAAATAACAGTAAAAACAGTCAAAATAGAGAGAAGACAGATGCACTTTCCCAGCCAACCTGAGGGGAAGGCACCCTCTGGACTCAGTACTCACCACACTTAAACCAAAATGCAAAGACTGGAATTTGATACGTGCAAGAAAGATTGCTGGATTGTTGTTTTTCTCCTGTTGGTAGAAGAAGTGGAAGCCCATTAGTGGAAACATGCTGCTTCCTTTACATGAGAACGTGTTCTGAAACTCCCCCTCCTCCTTTATCCCCTCAACCCTTCCTCCCCACCTCGAAATAAACCCCACTAAATGAAAGCCATATTTGTGGATCATAAAAGGAAATTTCTCTTGGTAGCCAATAAATAGTAGTAGGTTTTGCTTCTTATACATGTGCAATGTGCTCTCCTGAGCGGTTCAGTTCATTTGGCATTGCTGGGAGACTGGTAATGAATTTCTCTGACAGAATACATTGCTGGGCAGATCAGATCAGGGAAATGAGCTCTTTGGGGCACAGGCTTGTATGGAATTGTAACAGTATGTGTTCAGTGACCCCAAGTTGAAGGAATATTTCATTCCAATACTCTGAAATGGAAACTGATAGTCTCTGTTGTTTTCATTGCTTAAACTTCACATTATTGTGAAGGACTTTCTTTCAAATTAACTTGAGTGGTAACATAGCTTTTCATGAAAAGAAAAATTAAATCAAATGCTCCATATTTTGCTAGTCTTTCTTTATAGAAAATAGAACAAACTCCTGAATTTAAGATGAATTAACAGCAATGTTTTTTTTTCCTCTCCTCTCCCTCTCTTTCTATCTCTCTATCTCTATCTCTCTCAATCTTGCACATATTTGAATATGAGTAACACACTTTATCACTTGTTTGAAAATTCTCTGGTCCAACAACTTTGAAAAATGACTGAGCAATTTAGTTTGGACTGAATTTGAGTTCACCGCCAGAGCTTTCTGCCTGAAGTTCTTTTTTTTTCATTTTAATTTTCTTTGGACTCAGTACTTGCAACCAAAGCAGTCTCCAGAATTGGAAGCCAGGGACTGGCCAGTCTGCATCTGACCTTTCTTTCAGCAGGCAGATGTTTGTAAATGCACAGAATTGCCTTTCCCAGCCCAAACTGCGTAATCTCGGGTTAGTGTTGTTTTCCATGCAGATACTTAGACAGACTGTGGTTTGTGCTGCTGGGCGTTGGTAATAGGATACATACAGAGCCCAGGTCACTGACTCAACCCAGCTGGATGAGGACTGACCGTTTTAATCTTGGGATGAAAGCTTGATACATTATGGAAGTTATTTGATCTGTTCAGCGAGATTTTTCTTTTCTCACTAAAGTCCAAATTAGGATGAGGACAACCACTTGGCATGGTGAACAAAAGTACTACAAAAAACCATCTCGATTCTGACTTGACCAAAATGCTAACTAACCAAGATAAAGCAAATCTGTCTCATTAAGTGATATAACAGAGAGGGGTCTACATAATGTTTAATAGGGATGGTTAATCAGAAGGTGGAAAGTGGGAAGGGACTGTACCCCCCCCACACACACACACCTAGAATGCCTCTATTTGTACCATTAACTTCATATAAGTGAGAATCTTGGGGAAACAAGATCTCATGGCAATGTAGAAATTAATGTTCAAGGGTAAAGCATCATATTCTACTTATTTTGAGAAACATGATAGTAGGGGAGAAAAACTAAATTTATAAGTGACCAAATAGGACTGATGACTAGCACATAGCTTCTTGAGAGAATGACTCACCCAGACAATGGACCCCCCAAATCATACTGTGCTAGTGTTCCTCTTGAGAAGGAAAGGGATCTTCAGTTGTCCATCTCACAGACAACTGGAGCAGACAGCTTAGTGCAATCAAAAGAGCAGAGGTTATATAGGTCAGTTGACTTGTTTCTGACTTTTATTTCTGCAACATTTGATTGTGTGGCCTTGAGCAAGTAATTTAAATGGCTTGAGCCCACCCTGTAGGTAATAACCACTGGTTCCACAGTAAACTGTGTAAAGTACTTAGTGTTATACCCGGCACATGGGAGTGCTCTATAAATGCTAATCTCTAAGATCATTCTTATTTTATGTGACAGTATCATTTAGTGAATGAGACAGAACCAGATTTGGATCTTTGTAGCTATATGAATTAGAAGAAATTTCTTTCCCTCATTGAACTTAAGTTTCATTATGTTTATAATGGGAGAAACAATAATTACATTATAGAAATCATTATATCATTGAATCAATGAGATAATCAAAGGCCTAGCAGAGTTTTTACCATTTGATAGTGTCCATTTATTGTCATTTTTCTCCCCCACACTTTGCACAGACTGTACTGTAGAGGAATAAAGACATTTGTCAAGGGAATAAAGACATTTGTTAACTCCCCAGGGAATATAAACCCAGACATGGATTTAGCATTATGATAGAATCACCACAGCAGAAAATGTGGCAATAAACTCAGGGGGAACTGGTTATACTTTGGGATGATAAAGAACACCCGTGGAGAAAAAGCACACAGGGAAATAAGAATTGCAATGTAGTGACAAGAAAAATCCATGACCTAAGCAATATGACTTGTAATTGAAAAGAAGATTCAAAAGGGCTAGGAGAGGCAATAGGAATATGTCTTGCTATTGTCTTATCCCAAACAGTGTCTTCTGTCAGGATAAGAATCACTTATAGGGTCAAAACGCTATGCATCTATCTGTTCCTTCTTTAAGGTTTCTCAGCCAAATTTAAATTTTTTTTATCTTCTAATTTTAATTAACTTCAATATTTTTTCATGTTTTCTTTTTTGTAGCATTCCAGGTCTTTTTGCATGTTTCACTTTAAAGGTATACGGTATACTAGGAGCTTCAGAGACCAAAAGGATGGATGATTATATTGTAGACGTAAACTTTATTTTTTTCTCTAAACTCACACCCAAGAACTTGTCTATTGGTCAATTTGCATTTTGGCTACATCTTAGGGACTTGGCGGCAAGAGCCACTCGGTAAACTCATGTGGCATGTGTTACTAATTGGCACTGTTGGAAGTTTAAGAAGAGAGACTAGAGACTGAGTGGGCAAAGAAGGCTGATGATGCTTTGGCACAGTGCATCAACAGGAGTGAGAAATTAGAGCTTTGAGGAGAAGCATGCACCCAGGTGACAGGTCAATTCGACGACTCGCTCAGCACTTTGCAAAAGTAACCAAAAAAAAAGAGGAAAAAAATAAAGCAAGGAAAAGGTTTGAAATAGAAACTGTATTTCTTTTACCCAACTTCCAAAATAGACCAAGGAGAACTTGTTCACTTGATCTGTAAAGTCAAGGAGCATAAACATGCAGATGGAGGAATGATCGAGGGTCAAACAGACGCGTTGGGCTGTGTGGGGACTCCGCCATTGATTCAGGCTGGTAAACTTCTCCCAGGTCAATTTCTCCATCTGCAAAGCCCTGTTGGGTTTTTCATACCATTTATCTCCCACCCGCTGAAGGGAATAGGGGGCAGATTTGTAGTTTGTTAAAGTGCTTTGATTTTGCAAACTTCAAACCCAAACACAAGGATCTCTTATAACATCTTAGCTGTGGGTCTCTGTAGGCACGAGAAAAGTCTCAGTGGTGTTGGGGATAATTATTCCCCTAGACAGCTGTGTTAGTCCAACCCTTCTAGGTTTCAGAAAGCAGAATTTGCAAGAAACAAATGGAGCCTCAGGGAATCGGGGTTAATTGTAAGGATACACTGGGGAGGTTGGAAACACAGGAACTGCCTCAGTAGCTACATCAAAAGCCTCGTGAAATTGGACAGCTCTTTTTTTTTCTTTTTTTTTAAATTTAAGATATAACAGCAGCTTTGGTTTCCAATAGCAATTACAATTGTCTTAGCATTCAGCATTGCTCTCTTGTCTTTCCCTGTGCCTGTGTATGCTTGCTTCCTGTCAGAGCATAATAAAACCAGAGAGAACTGCCTGATCTGACCCTGTCAAGTTCTTTACAGAGCCTTCAGATTTCTTTACCCGAAGAAATAGGAATGTAATTACAAGGACCTGAAATTACAAATGCAGTTATTGCGTATCTCTCTCAAGGACATTGGGTCAGGGGATTCCAGAGCTGCAACTACTTAATGTGGCCTCAAAGATGCCCCTTGCCTATGCACTTCTTGCCCTATAAGATACAGGTAAGTTGGATCAGGGCACAGGAACATCAAAAGTGCAAAACTCTGGGAAGGGCCCTATGTTGCTTTTCTCTAAACATCCCCTTTTAATTACCTTCTCCCTTTTCAATAACTGTGTCATTTAAATCTTCTATTTCCATAATAACAACTATTGCTGCTACAAGCACTACCACCTTAATGAGAAACTAAATGGGAAACCACATCTGAGATAAAGAATCTCCTTTTGTAAAAAAAAAAGGACTTAGATTCCCTATGTAGGCTGTCTTAGTTCAAATAGCATAGACTGGGTTATAGCACATAGCATAGACTGGGTGGTTTAAATAAAAAGCATTTATTTCTTAGAGTTTCGGAGGCTGGGAAGTCCAAGAACAAAGCCCCAGCAGATCCATTGGTTAGGGCCCATTCCCTGGCTTGTGAAAGGCTACCTTCTTGTTGTACCTTCACATGATGGAAAAAGAGAAAGATGATAGAGATAGATAGAGATAGAGATAGAGATACGCCAGGTGTGGTGGCACACGCTTGTAATCCCAGTACTTGGGAGGCTGAGACCAGAGGATCCGGGTTCATGGCCAGCCTCAGCTACTTAGTGAGGCCCTCTGCAACTTAGTGAGACCCTGTTTCAAAATAAAGATTAAAAATAGGGTTGGGGGTGTAGCTTAGAGGTAGAATGCCCCTGGGTTCCATCCCCAGTTCCTCAAAAAAAAGAGAGATAGAGATAGAGATAGAGATAGAGATAGAGGTAGAGATAGATAGAAAGAAATCTTGGATTTATTCTTATAAGAGCCCTAATCTCATCAAGAAGTCTCCAACTCATGACCTAATTACCTCCCCAAAGCCCCATCTCCACATGCTATCACACTGTGTTTGAGGTTTCAACACATGAATCTGGGAAATGGGTACACAAACATTCAGTCCATAGCACAGGCCAAACCTCTTCTAAGAACCAGATGGGAAAGTGGCCTAGAGGTGATGGTCAACTGTACTTTCAAAAGTAGCAGAGGTGAAATGGGAGAGGGGAAGTGAGTATGTAAAACAAGTCCTGAAGTATACACTGGCAAACATTAATTTTGACCACCTTCAGACCTGGTTGCATGCTCATCAAAGCAAAGTTAATTTGTGAATCCTTTTTAGAACCTGATACCCTTATTTCCAAGCATGCTTTCTCATGCTCATGTTACAGTTGATGCTGAATCTCATAAAGCTGGCAACCCAATGGCTGTAGACTGCACATGTCTCAGAATGGTTGTTTTCTCTTGCCAATCACCCTCCTTGTCACGTTGCCCATGTCACACATGAGGATTTATCTTTTCTATTCAGAATCCAGTATTATTTTTAGGAAGTTTCAGGAGGTTGCTTAAGTCCTAAAGCTGACAGTGTCAAAGTAGTGATCGGAGTGTACATCTTTCTGACTCTCAAACTCCCAAGGAAAGAGTTTTTCTACCAGAAATTTACTCAGAAAACACATTGCACTACCCCAGTGCTGACTTCTACAGCTTCTTAGTCGAGTCACAAATAAGTAAATAAGTTAGTACATAAATAAAGAAATAAAGAACAGTGAAAAGGAATAGTGGGTAAAGGAAACCTACTTAAATAATAATTTGCTCCACCCAGGTCAGGGAGCTGAGGATCCTAAAACACTAGACCATCCAAGACTAGTCCAGGCTTCACTTCTCTTAGACTGCTCTTAAAGTCAGTTTCAGAGAAGATTAAAACAAACTGGAGACTTTGAGGAGAGCATTTTAAGTGTTAAACTGTTTATTTTAGCCACTTTTTGTGGTGCTGGGGATTGAACCCAGGGGTATTCTACCTCTGATCTACACCCTCAACCCTTTTTATTATTTTTATTTGGAAATAGGGTCTCGGTATGTTGATGAGAGCCTTACTAAGTTGCTGAGGCTGGCTTCAAACCTACGATCCTCCTGTCTCAGCCTCCCAAGTACTGGCATTATAGGAGTGCTCTACCATGCCTGGCTCTGTTTTAGCCATTTTTTAATCCACTCAAATCTACAGAATTGAAATGACTACAAATCTATCAATATGAAACTTTAGAGAAAATACCTGGTTTTAGATAAACACAATGTTGAATTATTTTACCTGTAGGGGGAAATGTCTTACTAGAAGTTACTGGATTTTCCAAAGTATCCCTAGATTGATACAGTTCTAAACATGCCAATTCTAAATTATTTCCTTGATGCATAATTTTTTAAAAAGTGCTTCAGAATATTTCATGGATGTTCTGTACTCTACTTCTTTGGGGTACATAGTTGGACTGAACTTGGCACTGTTTTTTTTTTTCAGTTGAACCATGTGACATTTTGGCCAGCAAACTGTGAGTGAAAGTCACAGGTGTCACTTTGGCACAGAAGCTTGAGAGCCTATGTCTGAGATGCTGTGTTCCCTGAACCTTGATCCCTGACAGGGTGATCCTGGAGACACATGTCAATCAGGAACTTGGATCCTCCTGAGTCCCACAATGAGCAGAGCCCCTTTCAAGCCAGGCTGCACCTGCAGAATGAAGGCGAAATAAATAAGAGTGGGATTGAATTACTGAGATTTTTCCTTTGTTATGCAACCTAACCTAGCACATCTGGACTGATGCAAAAGATGCTATCTGTGTTGAAAGACATCATGTGTGAAAAATGAGAAGTCACTTAAGGAAATTCAAATCTCGCCTCAACCATTTCTGAGCTTATGTTCTTTCTTCCTGTTTTCTTATCTCTAATATGTTTGCATGAGATGGGATAATAAAACTGATAAGGTTGCTATTTGGAAACTTGAGATGTAAGAATGTATCTTTACTGCCGACATTTTATTATAACTCATTCAGATTTTTTTAGTGAAAGAAATTTGAACCTTAAATACATATAATAGAGTTGTTAAGCCATGTGCTTGATATTTTGATAGATTGAAGTTTGATTTTCATGATGGAGTCCATGTCTGTCTTATCCCTCATTCTGGGTACATGTTAGGAACTTAATAAATATGTACTAAATAAATCACTTGCAGAAGTTCTGAGTGTTGTTCTTTAATCTATATTATGATTTCTTTAAAAGCCACTATACCAATACCATGCTGTTTTTTATACTATAGCTCTGTAATATAATTTGAAATCAGGTATTGTGATGCTTCCAGCCTGGTTTTTGTTGCTCAGAATTTCTTCGTCTATTCTGGATCTTTTGTTCTTCCATATGAATTTTAGGACTGTTTTTCTAGCTCTGTGAAGAATAACATTGGTATTTTGGCACAGATTGCATTGAATCTGTAGATCACTTTTGTTAGTATTGCCATTTTGAAAATATTTATTCTGCCTATCCAAGAACATGGGAAGTTTGCCCATCTTCTTAGGTCTTCTTCCAATGGAATAGAATAGAAAATACAGAAGCAAACCCTCACACTTATAAACAATTGATTTGTGACGAAGAAGTTAAAAACATATCCTGAAGAAAAGATAGCCTTTTCAACAAATGGTGTTGGAAAAACTGGCTAACCATACGGAGAAAAATGAAATTGGACCCCGATCTTTTACCCTACTCAAAAGTCAACTCAAGATGGATCAGAGATCAATAAATTAAACAAATCACTGGTAGAGACTTCCTCAATAATACCCTCAAAGCTCAGGTAATAAATCCTAAAATCAATAATGAGATGGCATTACATATAAAGCTTCTGTGTAGCAAAGGAAACAAGAGTATAAAGAGAGTGCCTAGAGAATGGGAGAAAATCTTTGCTAGCTATTCCTCTTATGGAGGACTAATATCTATAATATATAAAGAACTCAAAAAAACTTAACACTGAAAACCAACTGACCCAATAAAAAAATGTTCAATTGAGCTGAAAAGACATTTCTCAAAAGAAAAAATACACATGACCAATAAACATGTTAAAAAGTATTAAGTACCATTAGCAATCAGGGAGATGTAAGTCAAAACTACACTGAGAGTCCACCTAACTCCAGTTAGAATGGTAATCATCAAAAATACAAACAATAATAGATACTAGTGAGGATGTGAGAAAATAGGAACTCGTATATACTGTTGATAGTATTGTTAATTAAAGAAACCACTTTGGAGATCAGTGTGGAGGTTCCTTAAAAGACTAGAAATGGAGCCACCAGATGACCCATCTTTACCACTCTTCAGCATAATTCCAAAAGAATTAAAGTCAGAATACTAGAGTGGTACATACATACTCATATTTGTAGCAACACAATTTACAATAGCCAAATTATGGAACCAACTTAGGTGTCCATCAATAGATAAATGGATAAAGAAAATGTGGTATATGCACACAATGGTGTTTTACTCAGCCAGAAAGAAGAACAAAATTATGTCAGCGGAAAATGAATGGAACTAGAGAATATTATGCTAAGTGAGTCTCAGAAAGTCAAGGGTTGTATGATTTCTTTCATATGTGGAAGCTAGAGGGCACTTGGGAAACAAAAGGAACTTCAGATAAGTGAGGAGAGAGACCAGTAGAATAGTGGAAGGGGATTGGGGGAGGGAAGGAGTGATGGAAAAAAGAATTGATGAAGGAAACAGTTCAAATAATGATAGGTCCATATATGAAGTTATTGATACCAATATCACTAATATGTAAGGAGAGGGGTTGGGATCCAAAGAGAATCACACCAAGTGCTGTGTGCAGGTATGTTTGTATCATTTTGAACCTGTGATGTATAATACAATGCACCAATAAAAGTATAAAAAAGCCACTATGAAAATTAAATCAAACAATTCTTAGTAACGTTTTTGGAAAATAGTATAGATTTAAAATGGAGGCTATCATATATAAAGCCAAAAAGTCTCACTGGGGGCAATAGGATTTGGTAGAAGAGGGGCAATAGAAAACATAGGGAGTTAAAAGATAGAACACCATGGTATATGTAAAAAGCAGGCAAGAAGGTATATTCAGATTCTAGGAAAAGTGGATATGCTACAAATTGAAAGATTTGCAAGCCACAGGGACATGTTATATTAAACATATGAAGGGCCAAGCACATCACATAGAATCTTCTGACATTGATATTAACATCCTATTTTACAGAGGAGGAAATCACATCTCATAAAAGTCAAGAACTTTGATCAAAATGCAGAGTTAACCATTGTCAGAGTAAAAATCCAGGCTCTGGCCTGATTTATTTCAGGTCTTGGATCCTTTCCTGTATATTGTGCTGTATTCTAGGTTTCATTGGACAATTTTGTTCACTTGCTCTTAAGATTAATATTGGACCTGTTCCCTTTTCCACAAGACCTATTTTTATCAATTTCCCTACTTTATACTCAAGAAAATGTTCTAAACCTGTTTGACAGGGAACCATTTGTCCTCTGTTCTGACACAAAGCATATCTGATCATTCCCAGATATGGTTTGTATCAAAGGAACAAATTTTCAAATGATTTTAGATGTTTCCAACCTGTAAGGAGGACTTGACAGCTATAAAAGCCTATGGGGATTATAGCTGCAAGTCAGCAATAGCTTAGAATTTCACAAAAGGAATTGTAATATTGCCCTTTTATTCAAGATCCAGGTAGGAACTATCTTTCTTTGTAAATTATATACATACATATATCTGTGAGACTTTTCAAACCCTAGAAGCTGATAAAAGGAACATGCTTAATTTTTTCCTCTGCTTTTGGTATAGTGTATTGCTATAAAGAACAGTGGAACAGATCATTCAACCCCACTCTGGAACTTATGGGTGCAAAGATACAAAGAAAAAGACACAGTTCTCCATCACAAGAAACTCGGAGTTTACTTGGAACAATGAAAAGTACAACAATATAATACGGTAAGTTTTGTATACAGAGCTATGAATCCTCAGAGAGATCTCCATCCCATACAAATGAACTGGTACATGTTTTCTGGAGGTGTTAAAGAATGGACACTCATTAGCTAAGTATTAAGAATGGGAAACTTGGATATTAAGGGAAATTACAAGGAGAAAGAATATTATATGAAAGCTAAAGAATACATGCCTCAGAAAGGAGGCACATCACTTTCAAACTGGAGCATCTCATAGTTCCACAATGCTCCCTTTTCACTTGTTCCTGAAGCCACCAAGATTTAGGAAGAGTCATTTGATATTGCAACATTGCAGATACACAAAGCTCGTTATTATACTGAGTTGGCCAGCTCCCTTACAGCTTGGTGTAACTACATGAGATAGGTCCGGCCTCTGGAAACTTATCAAGAGTCTATGAGGTTGGGGGTGGGGGAATGGCAACTCTAAGAAATCTATGACTTTCCTGGTGAAAGGAGACACAGCTTTTTAAGTCTTTTTCCTTAAGCTTCTTGTTTTCTGCTTTGGAATGAGACATGACCATGAAACGACAAGCATAAGGACAACATTCAATCCATTACAACTGAAGAAGAAAAATAATAAAAACAAAATGAAGAAGCCTTGAAAGCATCGTTAAGCTATTGCTAATAATCACCTACACCTGAGTGTCCTTTCATATAGAAAACAAGCTTACTGAATCATTCCAAGTTGAATTCCTATTATATAATTTGAAATGTATTTTCAACTATAACATTCCCACGTTCAACCCTTCTGTTTCTATCAAGCTGGATTCCTGACCGTGCCCAACCATGTGGCTTGCTCAGCCATGTGCCTTCATCCAAACAGGGATGTTTGCCTTTTTGTTTTGACTTAACCAAATGCCTATTGTGTAAACACAGCCCATGGCCAACCTCCCCATGGAAAATGAGAAGTGGTTGATTGCCCAGGTTTTGGAGACAAAGTTGTAGGTCCAAGTGTAGACTTTGCATATTGCTAGCTGTTTACCTATGAATAATTCACTTAAGTTACACAGACCTTAGTATACTGATCTATAAACAGGAATAAATCGGCTAAACTTACTAGGATTCTTGGGCACATTAAGTGAAATTTCCAATGTAGACAGTGCTCTTATAAGTTTAAAGGTTATAGTTAATTAAGGCTTGTCAAAGATTCTGCTAATCTTTCCCATTCCTTACTAGTCTTACTAGTTAGTACTCTATTAGTGAGTGTAGTGCCAACAAATGCTAGATTCTTTTCTTTATCCAATTTTGTATTTAAAATGGGTTACCTTGCCTTTATAAAGAAACTCTAAATTCCTTGTGATTCAATAATTTTTTTCTATTTTAATGTTTACATTGGAATTTGCAGTTCTGAACCCATAGCCCATGTTCATTAATGATATTTCTAACAGTGTCCAATGCTACGGATCAATATCACCTCTTTATTCCTCAGCGTGTGATGAGATGAGTGTCCTGGTGTTACCATGGAGCCATGCAGCACTGTGATCCTCATCACTTGCCCGAGGATGTGCACACAGCTCATGTGGCCTTGTCGCCCGCCCTCCTCCACATCCTGTTCCCTCATCATTAAGAATTACTCAGGCATAGTCAGCCACACACCAGAGGGCTCTCAACCAATACAAGTTGACTGAATATGATTAACTGCCTATAAGTGAGTCATTCTTCTTTCTCATTCCCATGTCAGTGCAAAAGGTAGATTAAAACAATGTGTCTTATAAGGTCATTGTACTTCCTGCATTCGGTTCCTATCAGAGTGCACTGCCTTTTCATCCATTAGTCTGTATCAGGTACATCATATTTATCTCTGAATGCCCAGGACACATTCCCCACAATTCCTGGAACACAAAATATCTCAAACAATTGCTCGATAAAATGTATTGAAGATAGAAATATCACTTAAAAACAGCACAAAGAATGGAATGTATCAATGTTTTCCTGAAACTGTATTTCCAATAATGTAAGCTAGATAGAAAAGTTTAAAATTTGCATTTTTGTGATAATAGTTTAACATCAATCTATTTCCTAGCCTATGTCTTTTATTTAAAATTCTTCATCTATTTTTTAATTTGTCACAATAAGTATTCTCTTATTTCCATGTCGAATAAACTGTAAGATGCCAAACTATCTGTTAAATTAGAAACCAGAAGCTGGGAGTGGTGGTGCACGCTTGTAATCCCAGTACTTGGGAGGCTGAAACAGGAGGATTGCAGGTTCACAGCCAGCCTCAGTTACTTAGTGAGGCCCTTCGCAACTTAGTGAGACCCTGTTTCAAAATAAAGAATAAAAAATGGGGCTGCAAGTGTAGCTCAGAGGTGGAATGCCCCTGGGTTCAATCCCCAGTACTGCAAAAACATAAATTAGAAACCAGACATTACACTTTGACTCATCACATTAAAAAAAGAGATAATATGTGAATATAAGTATAAAATCAAAAAGTGAAAATTATGCTAAGATAGAGTCACAATCACTAATATTCTAAGGGAGAAGTTTTTCAAACTAGAGTCCGTCCCCGGAGTTTGTGCCAATTTGTGCAATTCCAGTTTAGAAACTCAGACTTGGAGGATCACAGGCAACTTCTTTCTGTATGTAAAGAATGTTTGCTCTCACAACTGTGTAGACCACCCGCAGGCAGCTGGACCTGCTAAGAACAGGAAACAGTGGGGAATTGGTGCTTTTTCTCTGCTACAAAAATTCAAGCCAAAAAATAAATGAATCTGGATGCATAGAAATGCTTTCCTTTTCAATTGCCCAAGGTGACCTTCAGCAGAAACAAAAGCAAAAATGTTTTTCTCCTTCTAAAGGAGATCATTTCTCCTTGAAATAACATATATGGAAACACTTAAAACTTCAAGTATTCACTGTAATAAACAGTGTTACTCTTGAAAGTAAGATACTGGTATTTATCAATGAAAAATGCTTGGAAAAGTAAAACATTTAATAATTTGAAATCACCTAATCATGGAAATTTTCTAAGCATTATATTCCTATTTTATCCAACTCACTGATGAAAAGGGTGGAATCGGAGTATGTTGCTCCTGAATCACCATGGTCGCTGCATGGTAGATTTTATCATATTCTCTTAAATTACTATTATTTGTACAATAGCTTTTTCTCACATACTTCATTGAAAAAAAATTAAAGAACAAATTTTGTGTTATTATGTGTGAATTATTTTCAGTAATCAGTAATGTGGCTTTGTAATAATTCCTCAAAGTTATTTCCTAAAATATTCAATAAACATGTAAACACTTAATTACTTTTCTAAATACTAAAGTCTAGATGCTGCTATTTATTCTGTAGTTGAGAATTTTCCAAACTAGAATGAACAAGAGTTTCTCTATCCTGTAAAATTGAACCTCTGGCTCTTTTTTAAGGTGTAATCTTTTTCTATTTTCACAGATCATTACAAATAAGAATGGGTATATAAAAATGAAGCTAGGGTGCAATAAAAGAGAAAGAATAAACTATTTATGAGACACAAAATACAAATGTAATTGTAATTGTCTGAAAGACAAAGTTTTATAACTCTCTTTAAGTATATATTAAACTCTGATATATGGGAATAAATAGAAACACTCTATCAAATACACATAGGCACAGGTTTATAAATTTCCCAAATCACATTATCATATTACATATCGTTGTCATTATCTACAGCTCCAGGTGGTATACATGCACGCTCCCAAAACATCCAAATAAAAACAACCTCAATCAGTCAGCACCCAGAAGTTTTGTTTATTAAACAGTAAATATCTCTTTAATCGAAGCTCTCCAAATCATTGATTTTTTTTCAATTTTTATACAATTGGTGGTATATTTTATGTTTGATAAGCAAATGTCATTGCACAGTGCAGTGGAAATACAAAAAAAAAACCCAACCAAACAAACAAATAAACCAAAAACACATAGGTCCAGAAGATCAGAATGATAACAGAGAGGGATACAAATGATGTCATATGTGGGCACAGCTAAAATACCATCTAGGTCTCAGATTATCAGGAACAGGAAAACAAGAATTTTATCACTATTGTTCCTGGGCTTCCCTTTGGCCCTGATAGTGGAGAACATATCCCAAGTCCTGAATCCTTGTCTGTGTTTAGTAGCCATTTGTAACTTCCTGTGCCACTCCTATGTTTTCTATGCTGTGTGCCAAATTAACACACAGTTTAAACCAACACATTTATTAACTAAAGTTTCTGTGGGTCATAAGTCCAGACATCCCTTATTTGGGTTCTCTACGCAGGGTCTCATGAGAATGGAATCAGCGCCGGTTGGGCTGTGTTCTCATCCGGAGGTTTAATTCGGGAATGATCTGCTTCCAGGCTATCTCACTTTGCAGGTAGCATTCGTTTCTTTACATTTTTAAACTTCATGGTAGCTTGCTTCCTCAAAACCAGGAACAGGCCGAGTCTCCAACTTTAGGGAAGGACTCACCTGATGAGATCAGACCCACTTAGAATAACCCCCCTTTCCACAAACACAAAGTTGAACAATTAAGGATCTTCATCACATCTAAAATATCCATTCTTCTTTTTCATAGTGTGTGTGTGTGTGTGTGTGTGTGTGTGTGCACGCACGCGTGCGAGCATGTGTGTTTCTGTGTGTAGAAGAAATTTGCAGGTTACTTCTATCCTGGAGTGGAAGGGATTACACAAAGTCATGTACCTGGGAAGTGGATATGAAACATGGGGACCATTTTAAAAGACTGCCAGCCACATCTTATCAAATAGGGGATTTGTAACTCTCATAATCACCACTGGCCACCAGCTTATGTACATCAATGATAATGATAATGAATAAAAATTTAAATTTTTGAAAAGTTTTTAGATTTTTAAAATTTTATTTTACTGTGTTAAGAACACTTAACATGAGATATACCATATACCATACTATATATACATTTATATACATATATGTACACACACATACACACACACGCACACACACACACACACATATATAGTAGTGGGAATTGAATCCAGGGGCAGTCTACCTCTGAGCTACCACCCCAACCCTTTCTAATTTTTTAAAATTTTGATACAGGGTCTTGCTAATTTGCTGAGGGTCTCCCTTAATTCGTGAGGCTGACCCTAAACCTGTAATCCTCCTATCTCAGGCTCCCGGGTACTGAGATTACAGATATGTGCCACCACACCAAGTGACCCTCTAAAACTTTCAAGTGTATAATGCAATATTGTCAACTATAGGTAAAATGTTGAGCAGCATTTATCTATAACTTAATGTTCTTGCTTAACTGATAATTTATGCCCAATGATTAGTAATTCTTTGCTTCACCACCCCCAGCCTTTGTCAAACGCCATCATACTCTTCATGTCTATGAATTTCACTACTTTGTATACCTCATGTAGGTAGAATCATACAGTATTTGTCTTTCTATCACTGACTTATTTTACTTAGCAAAATGTCGTTAAGGTTTCCCTTGCTGTCACTGACTGCAGAATTTCCTTCTTTTAAGAGGTAGAATGCAGGCTGGGCGTGGTGGCGCATGCTTATAATCCCAGTACTTGGGAGGCGGAGACCGGAGGATCTGGGTTCGTGGCTAGCCTCAGCTACTTAATGAGGCCCTCTGCAACTTCGTGAGACCCGGTTTCAAAATTAAAAAAATTTTAAAAAAGAGGTAGAATGCCCCTGGGTTCAATCCCCAGTACCAAAAAATAAAAACTAAACTAAAATAAAAGTTGAATAGCATTCTGCTATGTGGTTAATATCACTAATCATTATTAGGGAAATGCAACAAAACCACAATGACAAATCTCCTCACACCTGTCAGGATAACTTACTAATAGAAGACAGAGAACTAGGAGAGAAAGATGAGATGGGAAAGACAGCATGTTTTGGTGAAGAAGTAGAGAAATTAGAACCCTTGCACAGTATTGGTAGGGACAGAAAATTGCACAGTCACTATAGAAACCAAAATGGAGATTTTATTGGTCTCTTTGGCTTGTTTCTTTTTAAATCACCATAAACTGGGTGACTTATAAGCAACATAAATTTATTTCTCCTAGCTTTGTAGACTGGGAAGTCCAAGATCAATACATTGGTCGTTTTGGTGTCTAGTTCGGGATCGTTTTCTGGTTCATAATCAGCAGCCTGTTCATGTCTTCACAAGATGAAAGAGTTCTTTGGGGTCTCCTTTAAAAAGAGGGCATTAATAACCTTCAGAGGGCTTTTAATCTCATCTTGAAGGCCATGTTTCCAAATACCACCACACTGGGGATTAGTTTTCAACATACAAATTTGGTGGGAACACAAATATTGAGGCTGTAACAGAAGTTCCCCCAAATACTAAAAATAAACCTGTCATTATGATCCAGTAATCCCACATCTGGGTATTTATCCCAAAGATTTGAAAACATGATCTTGAAGGACTGTGAGTACTCCCATGACAATTGCAGCACTATTCATAATAACCGAGAGGCTGAAAATACAGATTTTTAAAAAGTAAGTCTTCAATGTTCTTGAAACAGATCACACAGCCAAATGTGCACACAGGCAGACGGGTTCTTTGGTTGGTAATCATGTGAGAGTATAAGATAGAGAACTTCACAGTACTGAATGGAAGAAAGGATGCTCACTAGGGATTTTTTAGGGTCAGATGAGGGGGGCCGCTGATGAAACAAAACCCAGTGTTATCACTCTGCCAAGGGCTTGATACAGCTGTGATTCTTGATTATGTTGTTTTCTCAGTGCAAAGACAGTAAGTTCTACTGCCTACTTCCATGTCAGAGAACAGAAGAGGAGAACCCGCTATCATGAAGCATCTAGGTCTACCTTTCTATTATCATCAACAAAAATGAAATTTCACACAAATATTTAAGGTGCTTAAACCTTAAAACGCTTCCTTTCTAAATCCGTATGTGTCTCGGGTTACACAATCAGGATTGGATTATGGATTCAAGGGAGAATATTTATGTGCTGCAGTTCATTAAGTGTGGTGTGAATTTGACAATAAAAACAACAGAAGCCAGGCGTGGTGGCGCACGCTTGTAATCCCAGTACTTTGGGAGGCAGAGACCGGAGGATCCAGGTTCGAGGCCAGCCTCACCTCTCTCTCTCTCTCTCTCTCTCTCTCTCTCTCCCTCTCTCTTTCTCCCTGTCTCTCTCTCTCTCTACTTAGTGAGGCCATCCACAACTTCGTGAGACCCAGTTTCAAAATAAAGTATAAAAAATAGGGCCGGGGGTGTTGCACGGAGGTAGAACGCCCCTGGGTTCAATCCCCAGTACCGTAAAAAAAAAAGAAATGCATTCATATTCTTATTTCTTTTTTTCCATTTCTATCTATACTCTGGTGCTTTTATAACATTTTATGAACTTTTCAGATTCATTGTAATGTTGCTAGTTAATTCTGCAGCTTGAGCAATTAGTTTGGCTCCCTGCCACTGATCAAAACTTACTTGAGGAACTGCAAACATGATGACACAATCAGGGATATTGCAGTTATTTCTAGAACTTCTAAAAGAAGCAATTGCCTGAATGTGAACTTGCCATAACTTCCCCTCCCACAGCCACAGACTTACACCACTGCTCTTTGGGCACATTGAGCCTTTCTTTCCAATCAAGAAAAACTAAGGTATCACTTTCATTTCTACCTTTTACACTATAAATCTCTCCCTGTGGACAAACAGGGAGTGACCTAATAGTTATCTATTCAATTTCCAATTCTATTATGATGGTGTAAACTGCACCCAGCTTCTCTCTGGATCATGCAGATGCTGTACACAACCTCTAGAAAATTTGTGAGCACTTATGTTGTCAACATCAAAATAACAAAGAAACAATTATTTGAAAATTACACCAATATGTAGGGTATCCAATAATGATATGCTCCTTGGCTTAATAATGTAATGAGGCAGAAAATAATTGTGGAGTCACTATGACCATATGCCAAATAGTATTTTGAAAATCAGCATTAGGCAAAGATGGCGCAGCAGGAGAAGGGTGCACTTTCCAGCTTCTCCTGGATTCAGAATTGAAGCAGCAGCAACACTGCCTCTCTGTGAGGTAAGGGACTGAGGGAAGTTACTAAAATTCAATATTGGATAATCAGAGACTCAGAGAGACCCAGAAATCCCCATGTTTCAAACAGAGAGCAAGAAAGCGGAAATTGGCGCCAAGCCAGTGGCTACAGAGGCATCAGGTCACTGCAGAAGGGAGGTGTGGCACAAAGGTAAAGAAAGACAGACAGCAAACTAATCGGGCATGCAAACACCTGTACAACCGAAAAGCACCTCTGAACTTTGTTGAGTAAGAGGCTGCACAGTGAGTGGGTGTTGAGCTTCATATTGCTCAACTGTGAGCAGAATGCTGAGGCAGGAACCATCTTGAGGAGGAGGTGAAACAGAACCACCTCGAGGAGGTCACACCAGAGCATTTGAAACAGATATGGAGGAAATTGTGTCTGGTCAGAGATATGGAAGGGAGTGTAATTCACATTGAGTTGGTGTCTCATGTAACTAGGTGAAGAGCAATTAGCCGCAGCAATGAGGCAAAAGAAAGAAGAAAGAAGGAAGGAAGGAAGGAAGGAAGGAAGGAAGGAAGGAAGGAAGGAGAGAAAGAAAGAAAAGGAAGAGGTCAAATCATCACTGCGTGCAGATAATATAATCATATACTTAGAAAATCATAAAGCTCCCTCAAAAGGCTCATTTAAATAGCAGGATACAAAATCAACATACAAAAAGCAAAAGTTTTTCTATACACCAGTAATGAATTCACTGAGAAAGAATCTGGAAAACTATTTGATTAAACAATATATTCAAAAAATATCTAGGGACAAATTAACCAGAAATGTGAAAGGCAACTACAATAAAAATTAAAGAACACTGAAAATAATTGAAGTAGA
Source organism: Glis glis (assembly GCA_004027185.1). Classification (NCBI taxonomy): domain Eukaryota; kingdom Metazoa; phylum Chordata; class Mammalia; order Rodentia; family Gliridae; genus Glis; species Glis glis. The sequence goes on from PVJS01021596.1 coordinate 30,395, forward strand.
CACTAGAAGATGGAAAGACCTCCCATATTCAAGGGTAGAAAAAAATTTTTTTTGAAGTTGAATTTTAAATGTTGACCTTTTTTTTAAATTTATATCCGTTTATTGGTGCATTGTAATTATACATTTGTTAGGTGTCAGGTTAGAAGAGTCATACATGCACACATTGCCCATTTAGCCCTCCCTCAAATCCTGCCCCATTCCCTCCCCGTTCCCTCCCTTTAGTGCTTTGCACAGTGATTTGAGTTTTATAAGTTTGGATATATACCTCATGCGCTTTAGTGTGTTTCCCTCCACCCCCCTCCCAACTCCCTCAGTTAGGTCATCTTTTTTTGTTTATCTAAAGCTTTCACCTTCTTTGTTTGGAGTCCCTTCTAAATCTCCTCCTCTCTAGCTTCCACATATTAAGTTGGACATCCGACTTTTCACTCTTTGTGCCTGACTAATCTCACTTAGCATAATGTTCTCTAATTCTTTCCATTTCCCTACAAATGATGTAATTTTGTTCTTCTTTATGGATGCATAAAATTCCATTGTGTACATATCCCATAGTTTTGTAACCCATTCATCTGTTGATGGACACTTTGACTGGTTCCAAAGTTTGGCGATTGTGAATTGTGCAGCTATAAACATAGACACACATGCATTAGTCTGGTAGTTTGGTTTCTGATCTTTTGGGTAGATGCCTAGAAGTGGTACTGCTGGATCATACAGTAGGTTCATTCTCATTCTTCTGAGGATCCTCCACACTGTTTTCCAAAGTGGTTGCACTAATTTGCACTCCCACCAGCAGTGTATTAGAGTTCCTGCTTCTCCACATCCTCGCCAGCATTTGTTGTTGTTTGTGTTTTTAATGTTTGCCATTCTTATTGGGGTTAGGTGAAATCTCAGGGTAGTTTTGATTTGCATCTCCCTGACTGCTAATGATGTTGAACATTTTTTCATACATTTA
>PVJS01021597.1:0-31351 GCA_004027185.1 Glis glis
AGAGAGAGAGAGAGAGAGAGAGAGAGAGAGAGAGAGAGAGAGAGAGAGAAAGAGAGAGAGAGAGAGAGAGAGAGAGAGAGAGAAGAGATAACAAAAGGACCCAGGGGAAGCAAAATTATTAGATGGGCTTTTTGTCAGGTGAAATGAGGAAGAGGTGGTTGGTTAGGGCATGCAGACCTGAACATCAAAATGATTGATTGGAAAAGTGTAAGCAATTTTATAAGGCTGGAAAACGGGTTGTGCAGGAGGGCACCATGCTGAATTTTGAGTTCTTCCTACAAGCAATAGGGAGACTGAAGAGTGGGTGTGAGCAGGGGTGATGCATCAAATGTGCGTTTGAGAAAGATAAATCTTGAGACTGGGTGAATTAATTGAAGATGCCGAAGGCTAGAAGATCTTGCAATTGTCCAGTAAACAGAGGATGAAGGTGTGACCTGAGGCAATGGGGAGAGGAATGGTTCTTGATGAGAGGAGGAGGAGGAGGAGGCTTCCATGATGCTCAGGTTCCCGGCTCCTGCGATGCATGGTAAGGGGGAGGCAGAGGAGGAGCTGCTTTGGCAAAGGATAATGAGTTTGATTTGCCCGTGTTAAGTGTTATGTGCTTGTGGGAGAGTCAACCCAATGTTATGGAAGTAACCGATTAATATTTTTTGAAGTTGATGAAGCTCTCTCTGAATATTTTTCATATGTTAACATGGTATTTATTGAGAGAGTTGGAAGCATGCAAGCTATTTATGAAGGGACGCTTGCATTTTACAACTGACAGATTGCTTTATTTAGAATTATTCACAACAGACTTATTTATTTTATTTTTTTTGCGTTTGAGAAACATTTAACTTTGTCAATATTGGAAATATGTTATTTCTGGTGTGTTAGATGGTGGGTTTTCAGGCTTGCTGTGTTCTGCTTCTTCCCATTCAGTTTCTCATGAAATGTGTAAGTTCAACATCTGGCATTCTTCTTTATAAGAACTCTGGAAAAGAAGCAGCAAGGATTAGACTTTGCACTAGAGAAATCCTCCAGTTGTAGTAGCTTCGTCTAAAGTCTAGTCCAAAGCAGAGTGGAACTGCCGGGCAGGAGCCGCACTGGGTAATGTTGCAAAGGATCCACTTAGGAGAATTCCTTTTATGGTTGGACATTCTTGAGATGCACAGAATAGCCCATTCATTTGGTATCATCTGAGATGGGAATGCGGTGAGAACTCCTCCCAGCACCAGGTCAGGCGGCACCAGGACGACAAGATCCACGCAGCACTTCTTTTCTGTTCTTTGTCAGCCCGGAGCCCTGTTGGCCCATAATGGCAGCTCTTCTTTCTTTGCTTCATTTTTCAATGTCAAATCCTTGGACTCTGAACTTGAAAATCCCTTTCCCAGCCTGAAAGTCCTCTATTCTTCGAGCTGGAAGGGACCTTGATAATAACCTTAATCCAAACCCCTGGTATTTTTGCAGACAAAAAAAAATCTATGCTCGTCCAGCTAGTTAATTGCTGACCTCTCCGCCCAGCTGGACTCTATTGCAGAATGGTCAGCATAGCAGCCTCCCTCCTTTCTTTGTGATTTTTTTTTTTTTTGCCAGAAGTTAGAGTCTTCCTTTGCTTGATAAATCCTCTCTGAGATAATCTGGCTCATCTGAAGGAAGAAAATGAATGTTTTTCCCTGTAAACTTATTTTTGTTTCTTTGCAAATGGGTTTTCGTTCTAACCCAGCATGATTCCCCTCTTCTCTGAGAGTGTTTGTATAGCACAGCATGACCTCTCTCTAATGACCTTTCTCCCTGGTCAGATGTCAGTATTAATGGTTACAGCGAAAACCTCTGTGCTCTGGAACAGGGCATCTCCTCTGCATTCAGGAAAGAACAGATGCTAGAAACTGTGCATCACTGTCAGGGACTTTAGGGCAGGTGATAGGAGGAACTTCCTTAGAAGCAACTATGTATTCAAATGGAACTTTTGAAGGGATCCTTGATTCTTCAAGTTAAGAATCTCATACCTAGGTCCCATGACTGAGCACCCCCAGAACTCCTGGGTATCTATGAGACTTGGCTGCTGCCAGAGGGTGTGTGTGGTGGGCATGTGATGCTCATCCAGTCGAGGGAAAGAATGGGAGATTTTAAAAAGAGTTATGAACCGGGTGTGGTGTAATCCTAGTACTTGGGAAGCTAAGACAGGAGAATTGCAGGTTCAAGGCTAGCCTCTGCAACTTAGAGAGGTCCTCAGCAACTTAGTGAGACCCTGTTTCAAAATAAAAATAAAAACTAAAATAGGGCTGGGGGTGTAGCTCAGAGGTAGAATGCCCCTTGGTTCAATCCCCAAAACCACAAAAACAAAACAAACAAACAAAAAATAAAAAATAAAAGGAGTTGTGAGTGAGAAGTGGAAAGAACTATGATATTTACCTTTTACTCTGTTGGATTGGTGGGAAAGGATGGGAAAGCCCTTTCCCAGGAACCACAATGTCTATGCAGACCTGGCTTTTTCTCCATCCCTCCCCTCAACACGGAATAATCCTGCTGGTCTGGGTGTATGTGCAGGGGTGGGGTAGGGGCTGGGAGTATTGCTCCCATTCTTCATGACATCCATGCTCGGAGACACTGAAGGCCCAGCTTACAAAGTCAAAAGCCTTTTCTTTGCTCTTCCTGGAAACTCTCTTCCCAGGCAGTGGACAACAAAAGATCATGCTTCTAGAAAAGGGAAGGCTCTTGGCGGGATAAGACAAGGGGGAAGAATCATCAAGTGCTAGCTTGCAGCAGAATCCCACTGCATTTGTAAGAGCTCAGTTAAAGGGAAGCAGGGCTTGTTCAGTGCATTGCTCTCGGTGGGGGCTGTTTCCAAGAGCGAGTGAGTGCTGTTATCCTAACTAAGCACATGGAATGAGGAGGGACTGCATCCTGGTGGGCTTTCCTCAAATCTTTGGAATAAACACTCAGAAATTGCTTTTTGCTGTAGCAAACTTTAATTCGGACCAAAATCTCACAGAGCACTGGAGCTCTATGGCAACTCAGAGAGATCTGTGCTGCTTATCCCCTGTCCTTTCAGACACACTGTCCTCCTTCCCTGCTCTGTTCTGGGTCCCAGGAGGCTGGTCTCCATGTACCACACCAATGGGCTTCCCTGTCCTCTTGCTTCTGCTTGGATTTGGCTGATATGAGGAACCCACATCACCACCCCTTGGTGGTTTCTCCTTAACCCCGTGCACACCTTGTAAGTGGCACCCTCATTAAAGCTTCCATTTGAGTGTCATCTCTTTCCTGCTGGGACTCTGAACTAATACATCGTCTAGTCCTATATGTCCATTTATACCCCAGGAAACCAAGTCACAGAGAGGTCTAGTGGCTTTTCCAGTGATGTCCCTTTATTTCTCATTTCCCCAGCCATTTTTGAGTACTTGCCAAATGAGATCATGAGGTCCTGAAATGCTGGACTGGGGATTAGGAAGCCTCTGTCACTATAGTCCTCTCTGTTCTGCTGTGATGGCACATTTCTGAGAAACTCCCACTTATCAGAAAGCTGTGTCTTTAAACATATTTTAAGAAGACAACAAACTAGTTAGAGAAAAGAGACTCCTCTGGCAGGACACTGTCAGAAATGTCTTCTTCCTCTAGAGAGGAAGTGCCTGTGCCAAGGCTTGCTGACTTGTCCTCCACCCTCCCCTCTGCCTGCTGCCTTGTGAACCCATCTCTCCCACCCCAACATGTGAGGAGCAAGAATTTGTGGTCATGCCTCCAACTATGTGTAAGTAAATGAGTGTGCATGCACACATGTTTGTGTGTGTGTGTGTGTGTGTGTGTGTGTGTGTGTGTGTGTGTGTGAGAGAGAGAGAGAGAGAGAGAGAGAGAGAGAGAGAGAGATAGAAATTGAATTCTTTCTTTTCTTAACTTTCCAAAGTTCTCTGAAGAGTCTCCTTTGAATTTTCCTATTTCATTGACTTAGGTGAGTTTTATTTCTCTTACATGTTAGTGCTCTGGATTAAATGGATGTGTCGTACAACTGAAAGCATCTTTTATTGCGCTTGGTCAGGGAGTTGTTGTGCTGTGCAGTTGGGAAACTGGTTCCTGTAGGAAACTGGTAGTTCTACCTGCATGGCAAAACAACTGAAGCCCCTTATTGTTTCTGCCTTATTGTTTCTGTCAGCAACCTGTTGGATGACTACCTGAGAAAGGAATGTGGGTCTTAGGAGTGGACTGAAATCTTTTGTTGATACCTATTACTAAGATTTTCTTGCCAACATCAACACTTGTGGAAAGATGTCACCAGCTGAGGAGAAAGTTCCAAACGATACTTGAATGTTCTTTTAAGAAATTCCAAATGACTAATGCTCGTGGGGGCATAGAAGACAATGTTGTGTGGATATTAATTTAAATTGGAATAGCTAACCAATTTATTTCACTTTTATTTTAATTTTTATGTATACGACAAAATCCCAGTCTAAAAAAGCAGTGCTTTTTAATCAGTATAGCATAAAAGCTTGTAAGTTGGCATTGTATCACACTTGAATGTACAGCCATTTTCTTCTCTCTTATTGGTATATAAAATAGCATTGTTTCTATAATCAATGAATCTTAACAATCAATGAAATAATGGTGTTAGAGCGGGAAGCCTATTAAATTATCAGTATGAATCAAAAGGTGAGTTGGAAGGTAGCTATGCCCACCACTATGCCACCAACACAGCCCAAGAGAGAAAATAGGAAACAAAAGGGAATTCAGATAAATGAAGAAAGAGATCAGAGAATAGTGGAAGGGGACTGGGGGAGGGAGGTGGGGCGAGGGAGAAGGAGGCTCAGTGAAGGAAACAGTTCAAATAATGCTATGTCCATATATGAAGGTCCCTCTACCAGTCTCACTAACACATACAGGGATGATGGGGAATGGGAGGGTGGGGTGGGATCTGGAGGGAAACACACCAAGTGCTGTGTGCGTGTATGCTTGTATCACATCGAACCTCACTATGATGTATAATTACAATGTGCCATTAAACGTATATTAATAAAATATGAATTGGAAAGCCAAGGACTGAGGAATGGGCTTATTAAGTTTTTTACTCAGCACCATGTATTAAGTGTCTTCTGTGAGACTAGTGCTGGGCTAGGCATTGAGGACAGATCTGAAAACAGAGGTGATCCCCAGTCGCAGGGAAGATGAGATCGATTGGACAGCAAGTTGCCTGTGATGCTACAAAAGGAAGAGTGCAGGCCTCTTGGGAATGTTCTTAGGGGAGCACAAGATGGTCAAGGGCAGCAGCTGGGCTGACTGGAGAAGTGTAAGTGGAGAATAGAAGGACAAGGAGGAGACAGGTACAGGAGAGTAGGGAAGGAGGAAAGGTAGTCCTGACAGAGTGGGCAGTGCATGTGAACGCTGGGAGGAGGCAGGAGGGGGAACTGGAGGAAGACCAGAGGAGCTGGAGCCAAGGGAGTGGTACAGGGCCGAGTGACAGAGCTAGAGAGGTAGGTGGCCGCCACCTATATGTCATGGCAGGGAATTTGGCCTTCATCCGAAGGGTAAGAAAATGTGGAAGGGGTTTGGGAGAAGAGTGTCCTGCCCAGATTTTAGATTTACCACTCTGGCTGTTGGCTAAAGTGAAGTGCTGTAGATGCCAGGCAGATGAAGGGAGCCTGGCAGGGTTTTCAGTTGATGAGAGGATTAGAAGCCAGGATGGGCGGAAGATACCAGGGGATGCACAGGAATGCCAGAGCGAGCAATAGTCCCATCGCTGATTACATCCTTCAGCTATTATAGCTTTAGTTTCTGATAATCTAACACAATGATTTTCTTTATTTTTGACAGAGTGACTTCTGACTTGAGCCTTGTGTGTGCTGTAAGAGAGCCACCACCAGGTAAATACAGAAGTTTTTCTCAGATTTACAAATTATGTTTTCTCCCCAGACTTCCTAAGACATAATCATAACATTTTAATTATAACCTTGCCATAACCCGATGAGTTTGGTACTGTCTTATTTCTATTTTATTCATGAGGAATTTGAGGTACTGAGATGTTAGGCAACTTGACCAACAAGCACAAAGACATTCATCCCAGCCTAAATTATAATAATGAAATAAAACAAAACAGAGAGAATCTATCCAACAGTAGGCAAATTGTATTAAATTAATTATGGTACATTCATTTGACAGTATCTTAATCTGATACTTCATATCAGATTAAGAAGCTTCTTTTTTATTCCTAGTTTGCTAAAAATTCTTATCAAAGATGCATATTGAAATTTTTTGAATGCTTTTCTATGTTTACTGAGATCATCAAATAACTTTTATCTTTTCATCTGCTAGGGGTGATTTCTTGTACATTTACTGATTTTCTTTATTTTTTATACTAAGGATTGAACCCTGGGGCATTCTGCCTCCAAGCTACACCCCCAGCCCTATTTTTTATTCCTTATTTTGAAACAGGGTTTCATTAAGTTGCGGACGGCCTCGCTAAGTTGCTGAGGCTGGCTTTGAACCTGCGATCCTCCTGTCTCAGCCTCCCAAGTACTGGGATTACAAGCATGCGCCACCACGCCTGGCTCAATTATTGATTTTCTAATGTTATGCTACCTCCCATTGCTGAGATAAAACTGACGTGGTGATGACATATTAGCTTTTCTATACTTAGCTATGTGTAATTTGCCAAGTTGTGGTCATAAGTGAGATTGGAGAAAAGTTTCCTTTCTGGTACTTTCCTTGTCAAGAATGGTTTTCAAAATATTGGAATTACTCAGTACTTGAATATGTGGTGGAACTTGGCAGTTAAACTGTTTGGGACTGATGTTTTTACCTACCGGTTTGGTTTCTGATTTATTTATATTTGCTATTTCATCTTGAGTCAGTTTTATTAAGTTATGATTTTGGTTATTTTATATATATACACACATTTCTGTTGCATCTGTGTGCAGGAGGGGGATTTCTGGGATAGAACATATATTTAGCTTTAGAAGATACTTTCAAATAGTTTTCCCAAAATGGTTGTATCAGTTTAAAAATTTATACTCCAATGAAGAGTGCAGGAGAGTCCTGGTTTCTCTGTACCCTTTTCAATACAGGGCATTTCCTATTTTTTTCACTGAAGCTCTTCTGGGTATGTGGTAGCATAATATGGCAGTTTTACTTTGCATTTCTGTAGAGACTAATGTGGTCAGAAATCTTTTCATATAATAATTGACCATTTGTTATTTTGTTTTGCGAAAAGTCCTTTCAAGTGTTTTTTTTTAATGTGAAAAAATTGAGGTTTTTTTCTTACTTTAGATGTTTTAAATAATATATAGTCTAGATTTAAAGCCTTGGAGATATATAAAATATCTTCTCTTTTTCCTGTGATTTCCATTTTTACTCTATTTTTAAAGAAACCTTTAAAATAGTGTAAATTATCAGTTTTTTCCCTTTGTAGCTAGCACTATTGTATTCTATTTAAGAAATCTTAGCCTTATGCCAAGATCATGAAGATGTTTTATGTTTTCTTCCAAAAGCTATATTTTACCTTTACATTTTAATCTACAATCTATATAGAATCAATTTCATTATACATGATATGAGATAGAGAGTCAAAGTTTTTTTCTTTTTTTCATGTGAATATCCAGTTAAAGCCGGGCATGGTGGCGCATGCCTGTAATCCCAGTACTTGGGAGGCTGAGACAGGAGGATCGCAGGTTCGAGGACAGCCTCAGCAAGTAGTGAGACTCTCATCAACCTAGCAAGACCCTGTTTCCAAATAAGAAATAAAATTGGGCTGGGGGTGTAGCTTGAAGGTAGAATGCCTCTGGGCTCAATCCTCAGTACCACACACACACAAAAAGTATCCAGTTAACCAAGCATAAAAGCACTATTTATCTATTCAGTTTTTTTGGTTAGGTTTACTGAGGAACAATTAATACACAATAACATTTACTCTTAAAATACATGGTTTCAAAACTTTTGACAAATATATACAGTTATGTAACCCCCACCACAATAAATATGTAGAATATGTCCAACACCTGAAAGTGCCACTTAGTGATAAATCTACTCTCCCTGCCTCCATCCCTTGACAACTATTTTCTGATTTCTGCCCCTCTAGTTTTTCTTTTTCTTCCAGAATACATAAACAGAATCATAGAGTATGTTTCAACTTCTTCCCCTTGGCATGCAGTTTTTGAGATTCATCTATGTCGTAAACACTAATAGTTCATTCCTTTTTATTTTTGAGTAGAATTCTATTGTGTGATGAACCCCAGTTTGTTTATCCATTCACCAATTGCTGAACATTTAGGCTGCTTACAGTGTTTGGCTACGATGAATCAAGCTTCTATGAACATTCATGAGCAAGCCTCTGTGTGGACATATATTTTCATTTCTCTTGAACACAGAAACAGGCACACCTCTTCTGATCAGCCTAAGTTACTAGGATTGGAGGTATTGCATCATATTGGAACTGTAACAAAGACATGTTTAATATTTTTAAAAAGCCCCAAACTCTTTCCATAGTGATTGTGCCATTTTACATTTAAATCAGCAATATGTGAGCATTTTAATTCCTCCACAGCCTCTCCAGCACTTGGTATTATTAGTCTTTGTAATTTTAGCAATTTGAATTGGTATATAGTGTTATCTCATTGTGGTTTCAATTTTCACTTCTCTCATGCTAAATGATGACGGACATCTTTCATGTGCTTCTTTGGCATCCATATACCCTCTTTGTTGAAGTATCTGTTCAAATCATTCACCTGTTTTTCAAGTTACATTATTTGTCTTCATGTTTTGGCGCTATTACAGGATATAGTCTATATATAAACCCTTAATCAAATATGTGCTTTGTAAATACCTTTTCTTAGTCTCAAGCTTGTTTTTTCATAATCTAAAAAGTGTTATTCAAAGAGCAGAAACTTAAAAAAATTTGATGAAGTTCAATTTTATGAAGAATAGTTTTGTGTCCTAAGAAATCATTGCTAAAACCAAGGATACAGAAATTTTCTTATTGTTTTTCTAGAAATTTTGTCATTTTAAGTTTTATAATTGGTCATGTGCTCCATTTTGAGGTAATTCTTGTGTCTTGTGTGAGGAAATGATCAAAGTTCACTTTTTATATGGGTGTCTAAATTTTCTAGCACCTCATACTAAAAAAGCCATTTCTTTCCCCCTTTTAATTACTTTGTACCTCTTTCTTTATCTCCTCCCTCTGGTACTCTAATAACATGAATATTAAAATGTTTGATACTTTTCTATAGATCTTTGATGCTCTAAACATTTTTAGTTCTCCTTTTTCTTTGGATTTCATTTTGGATACTTTCTATTATGGACTCTTTAAATTTACTGATTCCTTTCTTAACTATAGCCTGTCTCCTGATAAGCCTATCAAAGAAATTCTTTGCTTCTGCCATTGCATTTTATTTCTAGAGTTTCTATTTGATTCTTTCTCATAGTTTCCCTCTCTCTACTGAGACTCTTCAGCTTATATTTTATCATCCTTTTCTAGAAAAGCCTTTAACATATTAATCATAGCTACTTTAAAGTCTCTGATTGTTCCAATATCTAGGCCATCTTTCTCTCTAGTTCTGTTGATGGTCTTATCTTGACAATGAGTTGTTTTTTGAGTATCTTGTAATTTTAATAGAATGTTGGACAGTGTTTTGAGAAGAGCAGTAAATAATAAAGAAAATAATGGGTACACTTCTTCTGTAAGGCTGTTGAGAGGCTGAGTCAATCTTATTTTTCATTAACAAGATTAGTAGTTAGTGACTTTGGGTGTGGTTGGGCTCATAACTTCCTCAGTTACTGAAGTGTACCAGACTCCAGAGTTCTCCAGTGGTGTACTGGAGTTACCTTATGCCTGGTTTGGCTCGATGTGCCAAACTCAGTGTCAAAGCTCCATCCTCAGCTTCTAGCTGATCTTCCACAGCTGCTTGGCAGAAGGAATCTCTCTCCCTCCATGTTTATACCCATCTCCTGGCAGTAGACAGCTCTTGATCATCGCTGCTGCACAGCTGTGGTGATGGTGGTGCGTTCCCAGCTCTCCTGGTCTAGTCATGGTCTTAGGCCTTATGTATCCTGGCCTTGGGACTGGGGCTTTGTCAGTGTTCCTGCTCTTCTTTAAAGCAGCCCGTCTCTGTCTTGTATCTGTGTAGTGTTTTCTATGGGATTGGATGGGAGAGAGTTCCTTGCTCCTCTGTCAGTGGTCGTGGACCTGAGAGTTCCTTGTTCTTCCCTCCCTTAGGGCAGGTGGCAGGTTTTTGATCCTACCCCTTCCCGAGCACCAGAGGACCTTTGCTTGGACATCGGAACTGAGGAGGCTTTCTGCTTCTCACCCAGTGGTTGGAAGCTATGGATTAATATAAAATAAAGTTCTGGGAAGTGGATGGAGTTTCTTGCCTGTGTCTCACTAAAGGGAGCACTCTCCGTTCTCTGACTCTGCCTTTGATCTTTCTCCTGAGCAGACATTGCAGGCCCATGGGGAAAAAGCCTGAGAGAGAGTTTGGACTCGCTTTATGTTTTTGAGGCTCCCAAGGATTCTATACTGTCATGCTACCCACTTGTCTGTTAAAAATTCATTCAAGATTTAGCTGTTTTCTTATTCCTGCACTTACGATGTCCACCTCTTCCTACTTTGCTCTGTCGAAAGTCCCATTTATCCTTGGAGAGGGACGTCACTCTTTGTAAATTAGTTTATCTGGTTGCTTTGTGATCTTAACTTTCTGGCGGGCTCAATACAAGCTATGATTTTGTTGGTTATACAGTTTTTTCTTATCATTAGGATGGGGGTAACATTCTCAGTGGCTTTCTTTATCTTAAGTGGATGCAGAACTGTGTTGCAGCATTTTAAGAGTCATTGATATTAAAGGAAAATTTTGGTGCAAGTAAATTTGCCATTCAGAAATGAGTAAAATCAGAACCAAAAGAAAGTAATAAAACCACTTAAATTTTATTCTTTTCTTGGGTTGGCTGTATTTGACATTCTTACTTTTTCTTCTCAGGAAATACATGCCTACAGTAGTAGGACGAGCACAGAAGAATACCTTATTCTAAGGTCTGGGGTAAGGGAAAGAGAAAGTTTAGCTTCTTTCTGTCAGAACTGCCTTCATGAAGAGGGTGATGAGAAAAAGAGACAAATGAAAACGAGGTAAGAAGGAGACAGCACAATAGGCATTATGGAGAAGTCCCAGCTTCTCAGAAGAGAGACATGAAGGTAAAGATCCTAAGGAAGGACCACTGATGTCTTTTTCCTGGCACTGGGGATTGAAGCCAGGGTGGTTTCACTTCTCAGCTATGTCCCCATCCCCTTTTATTTTTTATTTTGAAACAGGGTCTTGCTAAGCCACAGAGGGCCTCACTAAGTTACTGAGGCTGGTCTTGAACTGGTGATCCTCCTGTCTCAGCCTCCCAAGTACTGGGATTACAAGTGTGCACCACCACGCGCAGCTAAGGACCACTAATGTCTGTGGAGCTAAAGAGCAAATCATCCTAATTCCAGACAGGTCTTCCTGATTCCCCAGCCATCTCCAGAGTGGTCATCTTGACTTTCAACTTGGATAGATTTAGCCTTCTACATCATTATTACTCCAGTGGTGGTCTTAGGACCAACAGCTCGGCATCCCCTGACAGCTCGTTGGAAATGCAGAATCATGGTCCCCACCTCAGACCTGATGAATCAGAATTTGCATTTTAACAAGATTAACAAGAGTGATTCTTGTGCACTTGAATGTTTGAGAAGCAGTTTTACATAATCACTGTTTCTTTTTTATGTAGTCAATTGTACTTTTACTAATGAGATTAAAATCCTTCATATCAAAATATTGTGAAGGTAATTCTACTTTAAGGAAACCCCAGGGTGGAAGGCACAAAGTTAAGGCATTAAAATGTATTTTATAGTTAAATTATTCAACTTAATTGAATAATTATCATTGATATGCATATTGAAAGCTTCTTATTTTTTAATTTCCTCTTTGAGATGTGTTCCTAGCACTCAAAAACCTCATGTCTCTCTTATAGCAGTGATTTTTCTGGTACTTCCTCTTATAAAGTGTTTTCTTAGACCTATTGTTATTATATGAATGTCTGTGTCTCCCCAAAATGTAGTGTTGAAACCCAATGCCCTCAAAGTGATGGTACTGAAAGGGGAGGGTCCTTGGGAAGTGTTTAGATCATGAGATGGAGTCTTCATGAATGGAGTTAATACCTTCATAAATGAAGCCTGAGAATCCGGACGTGGTGGTGCACACCTGTTATCCCAGGTCTTGGGAGGCTGAGACAGGAGAATTGCAGGTTTGAGACCAGTCTCAGCAATTTAGCAAGACCCTTTTTCAAAATAAAATAGGACTGGGGGTGCAGCTTGGAGGTAGAATGTCCCTGGGTTCAATACCCAGTACCAAAAAAGAAAAAGAAAGAAAGAAAAGAAAAGAAATGAAGTCTGAGAGGAGAACTCATTTGCCTTTCTGACTCTGTGAGGACACAGCAAGAACGGCTGTCTATGAGCAAGGAGGAGAGCCTGCACCAAACACTGAAGCTGCCAGTGCCTTGATTTTGGACTTCTCAGCCTCCAGAATTCTGAGGAATAAATGTTTGTTTTCTATAAGCCACTCACTCTATGGAACTTTGTTATAGTCCAAACAGACTTAATCCAAGTAGACTAAGACACCCAAGGAGCCAGCTTCCCAGGGGCAGTCCTGCTTTTATCTTGGTGTATGCTCAAGAAACAGGTTCCTGTAGGAAGCTGTGTTTGATGTTTCAAAACCTGCCCACAGGGTCCTAGCAAGGAAGAACCCATTCTTTTGTCAAGGTTCTTGCCAAGAGCCCTCAGCTTTATAATCCTCCCGACATTGGCTTGGTCTTGTGATGGAAGGATGGAAGTACGCTGCTGAAATTATTGTTTTCTCAACTTTTAGTAAAAGTTCATTTTACTTTTATCCACATTCTTAAGCGATCCTCTTTCCTTTGATACCATAAAAATGCTAGTCATGAAGGCTGGATTATGTAGCATCTGTTTTCCTTTTGCTTTTGGATTCAGATATTTTAAGCCCATACCTCTTCCCACTTGACAGAGAGATGTGAAGCCAGAGTCCTGTTTTAATGTATCTTATTCAGATGGGGCCATCACATACGCATTCCAAGAAAGTAGCCAGAGAAGGGCACAAGGTCACGCTTCTCAGCTGAGTCAGTTCAGGTGAAGACTTGTCCTGGTTTCCCTGCTTGATAAATTCTGCTTCAATCTCAGTGGTCATTTTTCTTGCAGAGGAGGCTGATAGTTGTATCTTTAAGTTGGGCATATTCCTGCTGCCAAAGCAATCAGGGTTGGATTTGTTCTCAATGGAGAACTAACTGCAAATGTCAGACCAACAGGGAGCTAAATACTAGCTTAGTGACCAGTGGTGCAGAGTTGAAGAATGAGCTGAAATTATGAAGAGGCGCAGCGATAATCAAGCTTCCTGGTACTTTTATTGCTGAAATCTTCTTTTATGGAAAATAAAAAATACAAAAATAGAGAGAAAGAAGGGTGCCCACACTCAGTCTCAACAATTCAAGAAGTTGCTCTTTTGAGGAGTGAAAAGATTTGGTGAAAGGTAGCATCATCTTCTAATGATTTCAAGAAGACAAACATTTTTGTTTTATATGCCCAGGTAGGAATGTTAAGAAGGAGAGAATAGTGCTTTTTTCTAATAATTGTTATGTATGCATGTGTGAGGGTATCATCTATCTGTTATATATTATTACATGTTGTGATAATTGTGTTGTATTTGTTGCTTTACATATTTTTCTCAATTCCTGCTGTTAATGACCTCATAGTATTTTGTGTGTATGTTTGCATATGTAGTACTGGGGATTGAACCCAGGGGCATTCTAACTCTGAGCTATACCCTTCAGTCCTATTTTATTTTTATTTGGAAACAGGGTCTTGCTAAGTTATTGAGAGCCTCAATAAGTTGCTGAAGCTAGCCTCAAACCTGTGATCCTCCTGTCTCAGCCTCCCAAGAACTGAGATTACAGGTGTGTACCTTATAGTATTGATCACAATATGTTATTATGGAAAGTAAAAAAAAAAAGGGATAATTAATGTGTGTTAATTAAGTGTGAACTCACATAAAGAAGATGGGTGTGAGCTGTGTATAGACCTTAAAGAATGGGTAGAATTGTTCCAGGTAAAAAAGAAGTGTTCAAGACATATAATCAGCCTGGGCCACGGCCAGTAAACTTGTAGAGGCTTGAAAAGCTCACAGTAGGAGTCTTCATTAGATCCTCTACATTGCCTACCGACCAACCAAACCAACCAACCAACCAACCAACCAACCAACCAACCAACCAACCAGCACATGTACTTGCAGACCGGGCAGAAGCTCCTACACTCACGCATCCTGTGGCTCCCTCACAAGAGGAGGTTTTATGTGGGTGCCATTGGAGTGCAGCTGGCCCTGGACCCTCTTTATGTCCTCTCCATCCTTGACTCCTGCTGCAGTGTGATTTGGAAACTCATAACAACTAGGCTGGCTCCCTACAAATGCTCAGCCCAGGACTTTGAGTTGACAGCTAATTGTCGCCACTGATTGCTTTGCTGACAGTGCTTGGTGGCTATTTTGGTTTTTCTTGAGAGTTCCTTAATTAGAGGAAATGACATCGTGTGCTGTCCAATCATCCTCTTGTCAGATATTATTACATTTGTAGGAGAGTCAGGCAACATTTGGATTTGTTCCTGCCAAGCTGGTATGAGGTTTGCAGCCTGCTGCAAGATCTGCTTGGCAGAGGAGCAGTCCCCATCCAGCTTGGAGGAGGTTTGCCCCTGGGGAAGAGCATTAAGGGATGAGCACTCCACATTCCCAGTGAGTTCAAAGTACCCAAGACTCAGGGCACCCGTCTCAGACAGCGATGTCCCACGGAAACTTCTCACCAGCCACCGCCCATGATGGAATGTTGATTCTCTCTCTCTCTCTTTCTCTCTCTCTCCTGATTGAACCCAAGGGAACTATACCTCTGAGCCCTCTGAGCCACACCCTCAGCCTTTTTTATTTTGAAACAGTGTCTCACTAAGTTACCGTGTGCTGGCCTCGATCCTATGATCCTCCAGTCTCAGCCTCCTGAGCACTGGGATTACAGGCATGCCACACCACACCCGGTTGGAATGCTGACTTTCTTCTTTCTGAAATGTGATATTGCAGGGTCCTTTGACATTTGCTCTTTTTGGCTAACATGGAGACATTCTTCCATTTCTCCATGGGAGAAACACAGATCTGACCCTAGCATGGTTCCTAGTTGGTGAAACTTTAGAGATTGTTTCCTATAGAGTAGAGTGAGATCTCACTACTTTGCTTTAACTAACAGGAGGAGTGATCTTAAATTAGAAAATATTTAGAGTTGTAAGTTTGAAGAGTCTTACAACTCTGAAATCCACAGATTAATTTACCAGCTGTTTCACAGGAAGTGGCCCCTTCTGGGGCTACTTTTTCAAATGCTTTAGAATTGAAATAGCACCTACATACTTCATGTGTTTATTTGTGCATAAAACTAGGTATGAAAGATTTAAAAATCAGATTGTATGTCAAATGAGTACTGATCCTGTTAATTCCTTATTTGTGGAATTAATTCATTGCATCAAATATTTATTGAGCTTGGTGGGGTGCCCTTGGGTTAACAGAGCAATGAGAGACATGGTCCCTGCCTTCAAGGAATTTATATTCTAACTGGGAATTTAACATTCTCAGCTGGTCTCTTGTGACTTCCTGCACAGCATCTAAGAGTTTGCATGGATTTTCTCCTGGAGTTCTCAGTGATGGAGCAGAGAGCTAATCCAAAGTTTGAAAGATAAGAGGACAAGGATATTGAGGATTTTTTTTCTTTTTTGAGACCTGGTCTTACTATTGTTGCCTTGAGTTCTTGGGCTCAAAGTGATCCTCCTGCCTCAACATCCTCAGTAGCTGGGACTACAGGTGTGCAAAGAAATATTATTGCTTGTTTGTTTCTTTGTTTGTTATGTGTGTTAGGGATTGAAGCTAGGGCATTGTGCGTGTTAAGCATGCAATCTACCACTGACCTACATCCTCACTGGATATTGAGGATTCCATGGAGAGACCATAATGGTCTAGATTGTGCATAGATGAAAAGGAGAGCAAGGTGTGTGTGTGTGTGTGTGTGTGTGTGTGTGCACGCACACGCGTGTTTGTGTAGGAGGGTAGTGATGGTTGGTCATAAAGATGGAGAAAGTGGTTAAGGGACATGATGGGTAAGTAGATGCCAAAGAAGGACTCCATGAGGCCAACGAATGGAGTGGATAAGGGGCAAGAGAGGTAGAGCAATCACTGTTGTTTCCTGTGGGGTCTGCCCTCCTCAACCAAAGGATGACAAAAGGGCCAGGCCTGACATTTCTTTTGTATCTCCTTCAGCTCTTGGTTCAGGTCAATGCTCAAGCATGTGCTTCTAAATTATTTCTTGAAACAAATCATGGGCTTTGTTCCCTCATACATGGGATTTGTGAAGCTCATTTGGTTTCAGGGATCAAATTTCTTTCACATATATAGAAATAATTGAGAGGCTCACTGGTTCATATATATAGTGGCCTCCAAAGCGATTCCTGATATCATCTTATGGATGGGTATAAGCACACTACAGTGAAGAAGAGGAAGTGCCCATCATGTGATAATTATCTTACTCATTCCTTTTGTTACAGTTTGGATTGGAATTTCCCCAAAGGCTCAGGTGTTGAAGTCTTGGTTCAGAGGCAGGGATCTGGGGAAGTGATTGGATGATAAGGGCTCCAAACTACCTCATCAGTGGATTAACCCATTTATGGATTCCTAGCTGCATAGACTACTGGGAGGTGGTGGGAACTGTAGGAGGAAGGACCTAGTTGAAGGAACACTGTATCTTGGCCAGCTGCAGCCCTTCAGCTGCTTCCTTCTTCTCTGTTTTCTGGTTGCCAAGAGGTGAGGAGCTTCGCTCTGCCACACCCTCCCACCATGATGTTTCTCCTCATCACAGGCCTAAAAGCAAAGGAGCCAGCTGACCATGGACTGAAACCTCTGAATCCGTGAGCCAAATTTAATCTTTCCTCCTCGAAGTTATTTTTCTCAGGTATTTCATCACAGTGACAGAAAGCTGAGTAACAGAACTTTCAAGTGAAAGGAAATAGTTATCTCTAGGGAGACAGTGTAGTGAGGCTTGAGAAGGTCCCACATGCTGGATATGATTTTGCCAAAATGCTCCCAGGAAAGCCAAAAATGCTGTTCCTTTGCATAGACCAGCAGTGCTCCTTTTACTCTTCATGGTTTTTCAGACCAAGTGCATTTGAAGGCCCAACAGAGCAGCTTAAACTTCTTTCTGACAGCATTACTGTCCCCCTGCTCAGAGTTCAACTTTTTCTTGTGTTCACATTTAACCAACGTGATCCTCATGGAAGACTTCCACTATGGAAGTCACAGCAAAGACTAGAGAATAAAATTTTAATTAAAAAATTGAATGGAAAAAATGAAAACATTATGATGTAATAATTACTCTGTATTCTCATGTATTTTATAATTAACTTGCTGCTCCTTGGGCACCACACACATTGTGGGTCCTTTGAGATAGGGTCCTATAGTCATCCCTATAGTGGTTGTCCGTCCAAGTGCTGGGAACACAGAGAATCTTAAACTGTGGGCCTGAAGAGAGTGTGTCATGTGTCCAGTTTATATACATCAGCGGTGGCTGTTCTCAGTGCATATTTTCCTGGGTTGCATTTTAAAATTCCTAAAACTGTACCCCAGACACGACAGCTTGACCAGAATCATGCGGTTACCATGGCATCCAAAGACAGCGTTTGGAAGCTCATCGACTTCTCCAGACAGAAAGATGGTGACCCGCTCTGATGGAGCATTTTCTACTTCATACTCTGAGAATGGAAATTATATTTATCCAAAGCAGTAAATCTGATTTTCAGAACTTCTCTCAAGCATCATCTTTCAGAAGGTATTTGCTGAAAACTGCTCAATGGTTTGTATGCCCCAGGCACTGACTAGTAGCAGCTTTCCTTTCATCTCTGATTTGGAAGTTTCTTTTTGAATAAAATAGAAATGTGAGTGACCCTAGCTAAGAAATCCCTTTCAATTTCAGAGAAAAGTTGAAGTCATTGAGCCTTCCTGTTTATTCAGGGAGACTGAAGCAAAAATGGTTCTATCAGAAAAAAAAAAAAAGCAGGTCTGCTTTCTTTACAAGCGACCTCTCCCTTTCTGGTACAGTTCTTTGTTTCTCTTTTTAAGGTAAATTTTATCGTGTATATTTTAGGCTTGCAACATGATGTTATGGGACACATAGAGACAGTAAAATGGTCACCAGAGTGGAACAGATTAGCATACCTATCATCCCACATAGTTACCTTTCTTTTTTTTCCTTTTTATACAAAAGCATCAAAAATCTACTTATTCAACAAAAGTCCCCAACACAATGCAGTTTTACTAACTTTGGTGCTCATTTTGCATATTAGATCTCTAAACTTGTACATTCTTGCATCCACAGTTTTGTATCCTTTGACCTACATGTTCTCATTCCCCCGCACCCCTAACCACTGTTTCATTTTCCAGCTCTATATATTTGAACTTTTATATAATATGCATATTTTCCACATGTGAGATTGTGCCATATTTTTTCTAGTGATATAGTTCTTTGATGTTAATCTGATTCTCATTTATTGCTAACTCCAAAGCAACAGTGCTTAGATGGTTGAAAGGATTGCTTTTTATAAATTCTCATTGTCAGAAATTTCTGCTTAATGAAAAGGCTGCTGGACCACCAGCTTTTGCCTTAGAGTTAGTAGGCAAGAACTGTTTAAAGCCATTAATTTCTTTTGCTTGACATTTGTGTAACACTTGGCAGTGTCAAAGCACTTTTACATTCATAGTTATTTGAGCTGCAAAGGAAAAAAAAACCCTTGAGGCAAAGACAGAATTAAAAAAAAATTCCTATCATTTTTTTTTTTTTTTTGCAGAACAGGGGATGGAATCCAGGGGCATTCTACCTCTGAGCTACACCCCCAGCCCCATTTTTTGTTCTTTAATTTTGAAACAGGGTCTCACTAAGTTGCGGAGGGCTTCAGTAAGTAGCTGAGGCTGGCTGTGAACCTGCAATCCTCCTGTCTCAGCCTCCCAAGTACTGGGATTACAAGCGTGTGCCACCATGCCCAGCTTCTATCGTTTTTAAAATGGGGGATTGAGGGTATACAGGGAAGGCAAAGCTTTTAGATCTTCTTCTTCTTCTTTTTTTTTTTTCTGGTGGTCCCTGAGAATTAAATTGACATAAAACAGATGAATGGGAGAAAAGGATACAGATTTATTCAGTGTAAGTTTTACATGACACAGGACGCTTTGTAAGGAGATAAAGATCCAAAGAAGCAGTTGGAGCCAGTCATTGAAACTGTGCATTGGACAAAGAATAGAAGCTGTGAAGTGGGACAAGGCAGGGGCTTGGCTAGGGCCGGGGATGGGTAGAGGAGTGACCAGGAAGAGGAAGGTTAGTTCAACAGTGTTCCTCTCTACAGGTTTCCCTGAGCTTCACCTGCCCTCCTTGATGATAAGAATGACACTTTTCTTCTGCTACAGGGAGGATGTCTCTCACATGGTAGTATCATTTTCTACTTTCTTCTACTTGTAAGAAGCAGAACGAGGGTCAAAGTGATCTTCCTGAACTTGTTCTTTTTTAGTGCCTTTAATTCAAAATAGTTAGTGTCCCTTTAATTAAAAATTAGTCAGTATCCCAGAGCTGCATGTTTTGGGGTGGCACTTTGTGTGTGTGTGTGTTGGGGGGGGTGCTGGGGATTGAACCCAGGAACATTCTACCTCTGAACTACACCTCCAGCCCTATTTTAGTTTTTGTTTTGAAACAGGGTCTCACTAAGTTGCTGAGGCTGGCCTCGAACACTGCTATCCTCCTGTCTCAGCCTCCCAAGTACTGGGATTGCAGGCATGTGCCACTGCACCTGGTTAATTCCTTTAAAAATCAGTTCTTACCAGGAGGCAGACCTGGAAATAGAACCTGCTCTACCTGTCCCTAATCCAGACTTGAGGTGCCCAGTCATAATGGGTACCGTCTGGTGATGGGAAGGGAGAACTCACAGCTCATTTGGGAATTGTCTGCTTGTCCTTCTGATTTGACTTTCGGCTCCTTGATGGCAGAGGTGATCTTACCATTGATGGAATATGCAGTGCCTAGCCTAGTGCCCAGCACATAGTAGGTGTTTATTAACATCTTTTTGTTATGAAATGAATAACACCAACATTTTTCACCTCTACCTATCCCCCCCCTTTATATGTCACTGGCACAGAAAATGTTGACTATAAGGATGATATCTAACATAAAGAGGCAGAAAATATGGGCCTAAAGGGGGAAGTATAGGTTGACAACTGTCAAATACTGGGTGAAGGACACTGAACAGAGCTATAAGAAAAACCACAGAAGAAATTGAAAATAGAGCTCTTGCCCTCAGGGAGCCGAAAGTCTACTCAGAGAAACAGAATGCCCACTGTGGAAAGATGAGGAGCATCACTATCCATCAGGCTGCTTGTTGGCTCTGCCCTTTTGCAAGCTTGATATTGGGGGGGGGGGCAAAAGGACATGTACTGCAAAAAAGCCTTGATCTAAGAGGGAAGAAGAAGTGGAAGAACACTACTGCCATTTTCTTTGTTTGGTTCTATAATTACCTGTACCTTTTTTCAAATGTTTTTATGTAAGAAACTAAATTCAGCGACTGGTCCAAGGATGAATCATTCTAATTAACTGGAATAGAAGGTGAACTTTGACAAAGCTTCAAACTGGCTCTTTTCTTTAAATAGTCAGGTAATTATGCTGTAATTTAGCATCAGTAAACAGTTGCTTCCGTCCTTATCTCAACCAGAGCTAATATTTTCCCAGTTCTTTAGGAACGTGATTTTCAAGGTTCAGTCTTCAAACTACCTGCTTAAATATAAACTGCTGATTCGGATTCAGGGGGTCCAGAGATCTGCATTTTTTTTTTTTTTGTGGTACAGGGGATTGAACCCAGGGGCGTTTGTTCTACCTCCGAGCTATACCCCCGGCCCTATTTTTTATACTTTATTTTGAAACCAGATCTCACGAAGTTGTGGAGGGCCTCACTAAGTAGCTGAGGCTGGCCACGAACCCGGATCCTCTGGTCTCTGCCTCTCAAGTACTGGGATTACAAGCATGCGCCACCATGCCCGGCTTATTTTTTTCTTAATAAACATTTTATCTTGGAATAATTTTATGTTTACAGAAAAGTTACAAAGATGGTACAGAGAGTTCTTATATTTTCCTCCATCTAGCTTCCCCTAATGGTAACTTCTTATATAACCATAATATATTTGTCAAAATTAACAAATTAACATAGGTTCAGTAATGCTAACTAAGCTATAGACTATTCAGATTTCTTTCTCCAGCTTTTTCACTAATGGCCTCTTTCTGTTCCAACCAGGATACCAAATGACATTTAATTATCATACCTCTTTTGTCTCCTTGGATCTATGATAATTTTTTTTTTAGTTTTCCTGGAATCTGCATTTATAAGACGCTCCACCAGTGGTTCTCTGAATCTAGAATCCAACACCCATTGTTTTTCCAAAGCCAGAGATGGACTCTGGACACAGCTCACAAGGGCTGAGAAATGTGTGTGTCTGGGGGGAGGGGGACCTTTCTTTGCCCTTAGTGACCCCATATGATCTTCACCCACAAATCAGCTCATATCAGTCAGGGGCCCAGCAGGATGTGGAAGACACACTGGGTAGACTTCTGGAGATAATTTAGCAAAGCACTATTTATAGAGGTGTAGACAGGGTTAAGGGAACAAATGAAGGTTGTTAAGGCAACCGGGAACTCCCCACAGCACAAAGCTTTCACTCTCTTTGGGAAAAGGCCAGGGGGAGGAGCCACCCAGCCAGAGCAGCCACCACAGATGTGGCGTTGGGAGAACCAACGCTGCCAGAACCACCAGGCTCTGCAATCCAGGCACTTGAAGGAAGACAGAGCCTGGACTTTATCTCCTCTACCCTGGGTCTGCTGCCTGAGACTCCCACTGTCAGACCTCCACAGGAAGCCAAGGGCAGGAAAGGGGCAGTTCTGTTCCTGGGCACAGAGGGAGACGAGGGTGGAGAGTGGATTGCAGGGTGGATCTAGGGAGGGGTTGAAGTGGGTATAACCAGCACTGTGTAACAGCAAAATGCAGGAGGGAGAGCCTGATGAATTAATTGTGCCTGGGTAAAATAAAACCTGTGCTCTGTTTATTAATTCATAGCTACTATGTTCTTAGGGGCCCATTGCTTAATTAAAAGGGGGAGGGTTCAATAAAAACATTACATTTAGCCTTGGAAACTGTATAGTTTATCAACTTGCTGCAAATTCAACAAATATCCTTTTGGTTGGTTAATGATATAAGAGAAATCATAGCTGACAGCTAAGTCAATGGATATCCAAACTGAAAAAGAGAAGCTAAGTCAATAGATATCCAAACTGAAAAAGAGAAGTACCATCTGAGATACAGTCATAGAATTGATAATGGATTTTTTTTTTTTCTGTACTGGGGATTGAACCCAGGGGCATTCTACCTCTGGGCTACACCCCCAGCCCTATGTTTTTATTCTTTATTTTGAAACAAGATCTCACTAAGTTGCAGAGGGCCTCACTAAGTAGCTGAGGCTGGCCATGAACCTGCGATCCTCCTGTCTCAACCTCCCAAGTACTGGGATTACAAGCGTGCGCCACCACGCCTGGCTTGATAATGAATATTTTAAGAGTATACTATCTTGTTAGATTTGAATAAAATTGTGCTTTTTATTTTTTGTTTTGTAACTCTGCCTTAGTTTTTGAAAAGAGAGATGGTTACTCTTTCTTCAGTATAACAAAGTAAATCCTGGGCACCAAAGAAAAAGATTCTGCAAATCTTATTTTTCATCTCTCTCTCTCTCTCTCTCTCTCTCTCTTTCTTTTCTTTCATAATTGCAAAGGAATAACAACTCAAATGGAGAAGAGCTCATCTTACTCATCTTACATAAGCTTCCATGGGATTTATGGGAATCACTAGTTCTTTTTTTTTTTTTTTTTTGCGGTACCGGGGGTTGAACGCAGGGGCGTTCTACCTCTGCACTACGCACCTGGCCCTATATTTTATCCTTTATTTTGAAACCGGGTCTCACGAAGTTGCGGAGGGCCTCACTAAGGAGAGAGAGAGAGACAGAGAGAGACAGACAGACAGGGAAAGAGCTGAGGCTGGCCGCGAACCCAGATCCTCCGGTCTCCGCCTCCCAAAGTACTGGGATTACAAGCGTGCGCCACCACGTCCGGCTGGGAATCACTAGTTCTAAAGACTGGGGTTTATCCAAGTGTGTGCGTGTGCGTGCGTGCGTGCGTGCGTGTGTGTGTCTGTGTGTGTGTGTTGATGGTGGGGGTGAGTATTAATATTTCGTTTCCTCATTTCAAATGAGAATAAGTTAGAAAGGAGTAATATTAGCTCCATTTTGCATCTTTTGACATTAAGTTTGACATTAAATGCTTTAGGTTTGCCAAAACAGAAGGCTTGGTGGGGGTTTGCTTTGCTCATGGACATTTTTCAGAAATATGGGTTTTCTTTTTTGTGTTTGCTCCTCTTTCACCAGGAAAGGAGCTCTTCTGCATGTATTTTGAAAACTGGTTGCACTGGGGCCTTGGCAGGAAATAGAATTTGCCTCAATGTGTTTGAATGAACAGAGTTTCATGAAAGGACTATTGCAAACCTGTGGATGGGGTCACAGGAATAAATGAAGGAGGTCTGGGACCAGAAACCAGCAGCATTGGGAAGCCATTGTGACCCATGTTTCAAAGGGGCAAGAGGAGCAGACAGTGGTGTCCAGTGAAGTTTGTAATCATGGAGGTGGGGCCACTGGGCAGAAGCCCTGACTGTTAAGGGATGTAGCTCTCTTCAGGCAGTTTGGTGAAACAAGGAGAGTTGGGAAGACAGCAGCCCATCGCCCTCCTCCCACCCCCACCTGAGGCCCATGCCTCCCATTAGTCAAATGCAAGAGAAGCTGGAGGGCAAGGGGGAGTGAGTGGTACAGGCAGTATGGTGGGGGCACTCTGGAGGGGAGATGGGGAATAACAGCAAAACGGCCCATTGCAATTGAACCTCAAAAATTATTAAAACTATTACTTTTTTTTTCAGTACTGGGAATTGAACCCAGGGGTTACACCCCTGGGCTACACCTCCAAGCTACACCCCCAGCCCTATTTTTTATTCTTTATTTTGAAATAGGGTCTCACTAAGTTGCATAGGGCCTCACTAAGTAACTGAGGCTGGCAGCGAACCCGGATCCTCCTGTCTCAGTCTCCCAAATACTGGGATTACAAGCGTGAACCACCATGCCTGGCTAAAAAATTATTACTTGTAACATTAGGTTTGGAAGAAATGCAAAGTAGATGCATTAAACTAATGAGCAAATCAAGCCAGTGTTTAAAGAGCTGTGTTATTGTTTTAAAATGACTTACAATTCCCCTAGTCTGTTTCAAAGTTTTAGTTCATAAAGACCCTGTTTCCCTGAGCTTCCTGGCCTCATAGTGTAGTAACAAATGTGTTGACCTTCAATAATGTGCAGGCTGAATTTGACCTCTAGGGGCCCTGAGGAAGGGGCCCCAGCATAGCTGGTTACCCCCACTGGCATTTTCAGAGTTAAAAATGGCCATCATAGCATTTTTAATAAGAGTGTAGTACACTCTTATTGTCCTAATGGGTTGTTTCTGTTGGAGCTAAATGTAATTACTAAATAATCATTTCCAGTTGTTCATTGATTATATGTACATGAATTATTAATGAAAATAGACCCAAATGAACCAGTTGTAGAAAGGTCCATTTCTGGGAAAAGCATTCACTCTACCCTGTACCCCAGTTGCAGGTTATTTGAAAACAAAAGCAAAGCAACAAAACAATCTTAAATGCTTCTGGCAACTTTAACCAGACCTGGTCCCAGGATCATTTAAGAATTTCTGCTGTGAGGCTCCGGGAAAGAGAGCTGAAAATAGACTGATTGCAGCAGTTTCCATGGAGGGAGCTGGAGAGGTTTTCTTTAGCCAGGGTTTCAGTGAGGACACATGGCAGTGCCCTGGAGATTGCATTCCTGGGAAAAGGAATTCATGTTTGCTTTTCATTGTTCTGGTGGACTACCTCTGACATGCTTTACATCAAATCTGTTTTTTTCTTTTAGTACTTGGGATTGAATCCAGGGGTGCTCTACCACTGAGCTACACCCCCAGGCCTATTTTATTTTGAAACAGGGTCTGGCTAAGTTGCTGAGGCTGGCCTTGAACCTGAAATCCTCCTGTCTCAGCCTCTCAAATACTGGAGTTATAGGCATACACCACCACGCCAGTTTACATCAAATCTTTAAACACAATGCAGTGAAAACTTACCAGCCTCCTCTTTGCGGTGCTGTTTTGCTTCTAAATTTCTGGATTTTTCTTTCCCACATTTGTGATGGATTCTTGGGCAAAGTTTTTTTCATCTAAAAGACCCCAGAAAAAATATTTATTTACTTATTTATGTTCATTAACCAGTTTATACTGCTATTAGGTTCGACTGTGTTTCTGTTGTTCCTTAGCCTGGAAAAATGCCTGGCTCTGTCTTCAGCCATATTAGATGCATGAAAATGTTGACTAAGAAGGTCAACCAATGGTCCTAAGCGTCCTAAGCTATTCACTCTAGTGGTCCATCGGTTTAAATAAAATTCAAGGGTCTTTGACTCTCAGATCTTAAATGAGTTCAATTGAAATTCTGAGCAAAGCCAAAAAAAAAATCAGCCTATTATATCTGTCATGGCTTTGGGTAGTTAAAACCAATGAGCTGCTCAGTTTCTTTAAGGAGATGCTGAGCCCTGTTCCACTTTTATTATCTGATCTGTGCAAGGTGTCAGAGCAGGTAGATGGTGGTTACTGCAATGTTATCTTGCTTTTACCTAAGTTAAGAACCTGAACCCCATGATAACGGGCATCAAATCTGATGTAAAGATGATCTCTGTCCTTTGCAACTACTTCTGTCTTAAGTCAGGATCATTTTCCATATACCTGTGGAGGTAAATATTGATGCACCTTGTACTCTCTCACCTCCCACATTCCCTCCAGGTCACCATGGTTGTTTCTTTTAGTTCTTCATGGTAGATCCATTTCCTCTTGCACTGTTACCGCCATAGGTGGGGACCTTCCTCCAGCCTGAGTTACCGACATAACTCCAACAAGCCTGCTTGCTCATAATGTTCCCTTGTTCTTGCCACAATTGGCTTCTTGGCCCATCATGTTTATCGGGATCTGTCTCTTCTTAAAAAATGCTCAGCCAGTTTTTACCTATGGAGTAAATCCCTCTCAGTGCCCCATGAAGAAATTTCTGGAAGCACCTGCTATGGGCAAAAGCTAAAGCTGGGTGCTGTGGAAACACTACTATGTCTACTTGCTTGTTCACCATGTGCCCTTGATTAGGTTACAATTTCCTATAAGGCAGAATCAGACTTGTGTATAAGTGCAGAGTGACAAAACTGCCCTTTAATCAGCATTCTTGATTTTATATATTTAGGTGAGGATAACTTTTTAAGGTGTACAGCTTTGAAAATTATATATATAGTCCCCCTCGAGATTGCTTGATGTGGCTTCTAATATTTTTAAAACTCTCTATTTGGAATTTTCTTTAGAATTCATAAATCATAAAAGCAAAAGAATCCCATTACTCCATTTTTTTTTTGTTGTTGTTCAAAGCACAATTTAGTATGAGACACTGTGCCAAATCCTTGGCATCCCAAGATGTGTTAAGTCCCACCAAACTTAGGTTTATTCCCTTCTTTTTTTTTCTTTTCTTTTTTTCTTTTTTTTTTTGTCGTAGTGGGGATTGAACTCAGGGGCATTCTGCCTCCGCGCTATACCCTCAATGCTTTGTTTTTGAAACAGGGTCTCACTAGGTTGCTGGGAACCTCGTTAAGTTGCCAAGGCTGGTCTTGAATCTGCAATCCTCCTGTCTCAGTCTCCCAGGTACTGCGATTAGAGGCATGGGCCACTACACCCGACCTATTCGCTTCCTGCAGCAAAGAAGAGCAGACATCATGGAGAGTTGTGGGCTGTTTTGATAGGCAGAAGTTAGGGAAGAATATCTGTCGAGTTTGTAGGACTGGACTTGGTCTTAGGGTGCCCTTGTCAGAGTCTGGTCAGAATTTGTAAACTAGTGTACAGTCATCATTATATTAATTTGTGTGTGGTCTTATTTAGAACAAATGGGTCTGAATGAGCAGGTGTTGGGAGTCTGAATTTAGTTCATCTTTGTCTTGGTCAACATTCTCATTGCTATAATCCAAGACAACTGACCACATAACTTAGAGGAAAGAAGATTTCTTTCTCACAGTTTCTTGGAGATTCCGGGTTCTGTCCATGTGAGACCGGGGTCTGAAGCTCAGGGCTTGGTAGCAGGTGGAGGGGGTTGGGGGAGAGTGCGCAAAGTTCCACTCTCACATCATGGAGGCCGGAAGCAGAGAGAACAAGCAAGCAAGGGGATTCAGAGACACAAGCACAATCCCCAAGGCTGCACCGCCAGGGACCCACCTTCTCCAGACACATCCCACCAGGTTACCACTCAGATAAATTCATTACAGTGGATTTATCTACTGATGAGATTATAACCCTCATGACTTAACTATATCAACCCTGAGCTCTTCAGGGGACATTCTATATCTGACCATAACAACCTTGCATGTTATGGTTTAGTATAGTTTTTCTTTTCTTTCTTTTTTTTTTTTGTGGTACTGGGGATTGAACCTGGGGCGTTCTACCTCCGAGCTACACCCCCAGCCCTATTTTTTTTAATTCTTTATTTGGAAACAGGGTCTCACTAAGTTGTGGAGGGCCACACTAAGTAGCTGAGGCTGACCACGAACCTGGATCCTCCAGTCTCAGCCTCCCAAGTACTGGGATTACAAGTGTACACCACCACACCTGGCTTTAGTATAGTTTTTCACTGGGAGTCATGATACAGTTTTGCAAGCTGTGGTTTCTATTTTAATTTTCAGATCCCCTTTCACATGCTAGTTAACAGCTGAACTGATTTTTCTTCTATCAGAAGAAAAATGACACAGGTCCTGTCCTCAAGGAATTCCCATCTACACTATTATAGTTTGATATGTACCATAATAAATATACAAATAAAGTATTAGGGAGAAGCAATGAACACTTTTTAAAGTACCATTTTGTTGAAATCCTACCATATACAAGTTTCTACATACATTATGTACTAGGCAAGTTACATAGATTATTTTAATCCCCAACCATTGAATGAAGCAGGTGCTATTTAAAGAAAATGACGTGCATAAAGGTTAAATAACCATTCAAGGTCACTCACTTATGAGATAATAAGGTCTAGGGCTTGATTAGACAAAAATTTGCTGGGTATTACTCTTGTGATTTATATAATCTCCAAAATAGACCTTTCAAGTAACTACCACACATTTCACACTGAAGAAACTGAGACGTGGGGATGTGGAGTCACTGGTCTAAGATCACAAAGCAGGTGATCACATCGGAGATGTGATGCAGACCCAGGCGGTGGCTGCTAGGGCCACACAAGTGACCTCTCGCTCTGGGGCTTCTCATTAGCCCTCTTCAGTAGACTGTCACACCTGTGTCCTTAACTGCTGTGCTACCATGACTCATTGACAGAGGAGAAGCTTTACCGAGGGTTGACATGTGGGCCGGGGCTTGGTAGGCAAATAGGATATTTCTGGATGCATCATGGAGAGAGGCTCTGACATTCCATTCAGGAGCAGTAGCCTTGAGGAACCTGGGAACAGGGATGGCTTTTCTGGATCAGGAAATGGTGAGGTGAGAGGACTCTGAGTACATAGGATAGGGAGGGGGTGGTAGGTGGCAGCCAATGGAGCTGGACACAGGTGTTGGGACCAGATTGGGACTTTACAGTCGCCCTCATGTTTAACCAAAAGAATGCTCGTCTTCTCAATACCACACTTGGCTCTGGATGATCATTCTGGTTGCAATGTATCCCCAAAGGAAAGGGATCACCAAAGATGTTCATGTTGTGTTAAGCAAAAGAAGCTTTAGAAGGAAATGCTACCTAGAGATATTCTTAAGGCAATTTCTTCAAAGAGCCTAACAATCATTTTAATGTCTATATCCTTGTAAGTTAAAGAAAAAAAAATATCACTACTTTGAATCAATCCCAAGTTTGGAAGAACAGTTTTTATTTATGGAGTGGTAGGAGGTGACCTGCATTTAATCTTCACATTAATCTGATAAGGTAGATACTATTCATATGCCAATGTATAGACAAGAAAACAGACTCAGAGGACTCCAGGGACTTTGGCCAGCCACACCAAGACTTCAATCCAGTTTGATTCTAGTGCTTGTTCTGCCATAGTGCCTCAAGAAGTCTGTATCCTTTTGGTTTGCCAAAGTGCAAAATGTCCCACACACAATAACAACCACATGCCATGGAGAGTCATCAGTATGGAGAGGCAGGAGCAGGGCTGAGACCAAAAGGAGGGGCCTTGTTGGAGTTTACCTACCCCTGTCCCATTCTGTGTCAGACCTTCCCCTCTCCGCATCCTTCTCAGCACTGGGACTTCTTGACTTCAAGTAGTATCTTCATCCAGTATTACTTCTTGGACAGTAAAACATAGTCTAAAAAGCTAAGAACTGAAATTCCTGGTCTCCCTTGGGTGATGGAGCTCCTCTCAGGTTTATCGGGTTGGTTCATCATCCAATTAACAGATTATTTGTGGTCTTTTCTGTTACCAACCTAATTGTTTGCTTATTTAACCAATGACAGGTGCCCTCAGATGTCTTTATGACTCAGACTAGCGATGATCTATGTTAATGTGGGGTATGACTTTCCAAATATTGTAGCATTAGGGAGGAGGTAGTGGCAGCAGGTAATGATCCCTGGGTCATACATTATGGGAAAAAAGGGAATAATTTATAATTTTTCCCCTTGTAGGGCAAGCTTGTGGATTAATTATATTAACTGATTAACCTAAGAATGACTTGTCCCTTTGGACTTGTGTTTGTCCCTGTCACCAGTGGGAAGTAGAGTGGCAAACGAGAGTCTGCTATAGAGTTAGGCCATCTCGACTTGTGTTGGGAAAATTACTTAAACTTTCTGCACCCAAGTTCCTTCCTTTCTAAAATGGGAATAATGAGTCCTTATCTCATAGAGCCACTGAAGATTAAGCAAAAAATTCTTGAAGGTCACTTGGCACAGTACTCAGTACATAGTAAGAACTCAGTGAATGGTAGAAATAGTAAATACCAAGTAGGTGGCTGTTGAGTGGCAGGCCTGGGTGGTGGCTGTGCACCACACAGCTCCTAGGGGACCTTCTCTAGGGACAACGATGACAGGACTGTCACCTCTGGAGTCAGGTGGTGCAATGACCCTGTTCCAAGAACTGCTCTGAGTGCTTTTTATATGTTAACTCTTTATTCCTCACAACCACCCATTATTATTCCTGTTTATGATTAAGACACAAAGGTGTTAATGCCCTTGCAAGTGTAGTCAGCTGGTTAGTGGAAAGGCTGGGACATTAGTCATTCATATTATGATGTGGACCTGCTCAGTTGACCTCTTTTCTGTCAGCCACAAAACAGAGAGAAGATCTCCTTAATAGTCTGGTTTCCTTTATTAACTCATAATGCATTGATTGTCCTTATGCATTTTAATACTTCTTAGAAGCAGTTTGTATTTTCAGCCTTTATGAAATAATACATATAATTATAGCTTTCTAATAATAGAAATTCATAATAATAATAGAAATTCATTTTATTTCAGGAACAAGTTATATACTTTTACCTGTCAGAATTCAACTACATGTGACTAGGGAAGAGGGAAGAAAGGAGGAAGTGGGGGAGGGGAGTGGGAAGGAGCCCATCGACTGCCAGCAAGTCTACCTCCAGCTAACCTGCTCCAGTGGAGGACAGGCCCCCAGCTCTACTCTGCTTGGATGGTTTTAGTTCTGCCGTGACTTTCATAACATGAACGTCTTGCTATGTGGAGCTTTGATAATGTATTTTCCATACAACATGGCCCATAAATGAATCCAGCTACTTCATTTGGTCCTCAATCCAAGAAATGGGATCCACTCTAAGAGTGCCAGGGCAGATGCTAGCTGCACGGGAATGGCTAAGTGTCATGGCAAGTCCCCCGAGACCCTTTCTGGAATGATTTTCAAGAGGCCTGCCCTCTTCAGGAGACCTCTTTTGCTCTGGATGGTGATTAACGACCTTGAGAAATAGTTCAGGGTAGCCAGGGTAGCTGAGTGTGGTGGCGCATGCTTGTAATCCCAGTACTTGGGAGGCTGAGACAGGAGGATCGCAGGTTCGAAGCCAGCCTCGGTAGCTTAGCAAGGCCCTCCGCAACTTAGTGAGAATCTGCTTCCAAATAAGAAATAAA